>CAUYRH010058765.1:0-12904 GCA_963574655.1 Perodicticus potto
TGGCGGGCGCCTGTGGTCCCAGCTACTTGGGAGGCAGAGACAGGAGACTCGCTTGAGCCCAGGAATTGGAGGTTGCTGTAAGCTGTGATGCCACAGCACTCTATCCAGGGTGACAGCTTGAGGCTCTGTCTCAAAAAAAAAAAAAAGAAAGAAAGAAAAAGTAATACACACCTCATTTCCAAATACCACTGTTGTCATCTTTGAAGTATTCACCTTGGTGAGCTATGCGCTGATGCCAGCACCTAGCCCACCCTCAAAGCACTTTTTCTAAGATGAGTTTGCACACCTAATTGCCTGACTTTGTATTTCATGTCATACACAGTGACACAGTCATTGTGTATACAGTAAGCAGTCACTCTAGGGAAAGTAGTACTAGCTGAAAAGGCAAATACTTGAAGAAAAAGTAAGTAAACATACCAGTTTTATCCTTTGCAGATTCTAAGGGAGAAGTCAGGCACAAGAGTGTGGAGGGGTCTCCCACAAAGGATGTGCTTATGACAGTGGCATATACAGCTGGATTATAGGTTCACCTTCACACTGTGGTTCCTTAAGAGGTAAACAGCGTTCATACTTATTTTCAGAGACAGAAAGGAAGTGGGGAAGCTAATGAAACTGGGCCAGACCATAACCAGTCTTGGGTGGGATGGGGTGGGGGAGGAACCCCAGGAAATAGAGCAGGTGGTGACAGCTGGGAAGAGTAGTGGAATGAGGGCTGAATCCCTTGGGAGTTGCTAAAAGTAAGAAAAAGACTAGGAGGGAGGTCACCTAAAATTGGGAATGGACCTGGGGCTTCACAACAGCCTAGCCTATCTGGAATGGTGCCCAGTGATAAGATTTTTAAAGCAATCAAATTGGAGAAATGATGGAATTCTACTTGATTAAATAAAAGTAGTTACATAAAAGTCACAATAATGTAGCTGGTATAAATGTGTGGGTCATTTGGTTTAATTTACCCAAATTGACTCTCCAAATGGCCACCATTTAGCATAAAATCATATTCTACTTTTCTTCGAGGGTACATTTGCAGCCAAGTAAGGAATTGCACTAGCATAACTTAACCATTATTTTCTCTATTTAAGAGGCAGTTTGTCCTAAATTTACTTTCTTCCTCTGCTACATATCTTAAATTTTTGCCTTCATCTTAATCATGCCCAAAATAAGCTTCTAAAAATAAAGCAATGAAAAGTCTTAGGGAGGAAAAAAAAAGAATATTGTAAAATGTTTTAGCTTTACAAACAAGCAATCCTGAGACTTGTCAAAGAACAAGTAAAGAGTTTTATATTTCAACTTTATACCTGCTTTATAGGACTTTATTTTCAAAAGCTCTACTATAAATTCCAGGAAAATAAGAATATATATCTCCCCATAGTTACTTTACTTCATAGCCCACAAATTGGAAATATAATTTTTTGTTATTTTTAGAGGGAGCCAAGAAAGAATTTCAGACAATGAGTAATGTCAAAAACATAGTTCTTTATTTTGGAATTATATTAATTTAATCTATCATGCATATAACAAATTTAAAGAAATAATAGAGGCATAATACCAGGCTAAAAATTTCCAATAGGAAAGAAGATCTTTGCAGTTTTCATCAGCAAAAAGAATACACTGGGCTTCTAAGTAACAGTTAATTACATATAAGTAGATTTGACTAATAAATCCTCTGCTTCAGTGTTATCCAGAAGGTTTTATCCAAATTCCTTGTTAGGTCACTTGAAGGAACAGTAAGGTGCATTAAGTATTTCTAGTTTTCTAAACAAGTTACATATGTTGTAATGTGCTACCAAATTACTTCATAAATGAAGCTGACTTTGAAAAATGTTCCTCTCAAAAGGGCCCATATACTGTTTATTACCAAAAGCTGCTCTAACTATTACTAAAAATAAGATCTTCAGAGATGTCTGTGAAAAATAAGTAATATAGAAATTTCCCTTTGAAATAAATTTAAACAATACATTTTTAAATGTTTAGCAAATTGTTTTCTTTATGTCAATAAAAGAAGCATGCTGTATTTTAAAATATACATATTCCTTAAAGGCCATTTTTTTCTCGGATAAATTTAAAAGATTCCAGAATGTGGCAGGTGGGTGCTGCATGTAGTCTTACAGCCTAAGCAAAGCAAACTTAGGAACAGATTTTAAAAAATAGATTAAGTATTTTCTAAGCTACTGCTTGCCTACACTAGCCAGCTGAAGGCTTTAAATAATTTAATCCCTGCAACAACTGCCAGCTCCAACTGGGAGCCTTAAACAAGGACTAGATTCACTGAGGACTCTGACAGGTGCAGTCTAATAGTGATTCCCTAAATCTGCTCCTGATCTATGTTTGCCCACGTGTCGGACACTATTCTGACATTCAACAGGGCACTAATTAAAGTAATCCTAGTGCTTCTTGTTTCGTTCCATCTTCTACTATCTTACCACTTAAGATCGTCTGTTTTTCTCTGGAGGAATACATAGTACAATGTGTAGCATATGAGGTTGCTTTCAATGTTCTTTTCGAAGCAAAAGCACTCCTGTTACAGCTTTAGTTTTGGAAAGTAAATTCATCAAATACTTTCTTCCTATTAGTATTGATTTTTCCATCCAACCGACATGTATCTATTAGCACTTACTGAGAATGATTAGGATTGCTCAGGGTTTTTGTTTGTTTGTTTCTTTAGAGAGACACAGTCTCATTTTGTTGCCCTCGGTACAGTGCTATGGCAGCTCAGCTCACAGCAACTTTCAGCTCTTGGGCTTAGGCGATTCTCTTGCTTCAGTCTCCCAAGTAGCTGGGACTACAGGCGCCTCCTAAAACGCGCGGCTATTTTTTGTTGCAGTTTGGCGGGGGCCAGGTTCGAGCCTGCCACCCTCGGTATATGGGGCTGGCGCCCTACTCACTGAGCCACAGGCACCGCCCAGTTTTTTTTCTTATGTATTTATGTACATATAATATATATGAAAATATACTCGTTGCTGATCCTATTCAAATATATTTACTGGGAAAATTTATACATGCTTAACTTTCATAAAATCAAATTGAGAGGGCATCGTCTGTGGCACCGGGTAGGGTGCCAGTCCCATAAACCGAGGGAGGCGGGTTCAAACCTGGCCCCGGACAAACTGCAACAACAACAATAAAAAAGTAGCTGGGCGTTGTGGCGGGCGCCTGTAGTCCCAGCTACTCTGGAGGCTGAGGCAAGAGAATTGGGCGGCTGATCCCAATTCAACAGTCCCACTTCCTGGGTGGGTATACATCCAAAATAATGGAAAACAAAGTCTTGAAGAGACATTTGCGCACCCATATTAATCCTAGCATCATTCACAATAGGCAGGAGGTGAAAGCAATCCAAGTGTCCACCAACACATGCACAGAAAAAGAAATGTCATAAAATGGACTATCACACAGTATCCTACGAAGGACCATGCACTGCGCTATGGAGGGAAAACAGGAGCAAGAACTTTTCTAGACTAAAGGAGACCAACTAAAAATTCTGTCATAGGCTGCAATGTGGATGAACCTTGGAGACATTACAACAAGGGCAATAAGTCTAAGGATGATTCCCCAAATCTGCTACTGATCTATGTTTGTACCTGTGGAGTTTTACTGTATTCTCAAATCCAAGAGGGTCCTAATTAAATGAATCCAAGTTTCTCTTGTTTTGTCCCATTTTCCACTATCATCTTACTTAAGACACTCACAAAAAGACAAATACTTGGGCGACGCCTATGGCTCAGTGAGTAGGGCGCCGGCCTCATATACCCAGGGTGGCAGGTTCAAACCCAGCCCCGGCCAAATTGCAACAAGAAAGGAGGCTGAGGCAGGAGAATTGCCTAAGCCCAAGAGCTGGAGGTTGCCTAAGCCCAAGAGCTGGAGGTTGCTGCGAACAGCGAGGCCATGGCACTCTACCGAGGGCGATAAAGTGAGACTCTGCCTCTTAAAAAAAAAAAAAGACAAATATTTGATGATTCTACTCATATGACCTATCTAAAGTAGTCAAAATCAGAAAAACAAAGTAAAAAGGCAGTCCTCTTTAATCTAGAACAGTTGCCCATTTTTTGTCTTTCATAACATTGACATCTTTGCAGACAATTGTCTTGCCAAATGTGAATCAACTTAGATATCTCTGACAGTTTCCTCCTGATTATATCTAGATGAAATATTTTCACAGCATACTGTATTGTTGACTTGTGCCCTTTCTTTATCAGGGGATATGCTGGAAGGGGTTAACTCAGCAGGCTTGGATTGTTCAAACATTCCAAAGAAAGGATTGGACCTTGACCTGCTTTTTGGAGATAACCTCTGTGCCTTTGGAATATCCTGTCTGATAAGAGTGTCTTTGTATGCCATAGGCCTTGGATCATACTGTATCAGTTTGACCAGATAGTTTGTGCCAACAGTTTGGATAGAAAGGAACACCTGTTTGTATCTGTCTGAGGGCCTGGACCACATCAGTTTTGCCTCTGGGGGGTCTGGAGATTGGGTAGCTAATGTCAGTCCCATGGGCACGCATGCTTATCTGATGCACCCCCATTAAGATCTGGAACAAAAAGACTGGAGTCAGCTTCTTCAGCCAGCAGCACTTCACACATATTGTCACACATAGTTGCTGGGATGACATATGTAGGTTTCTGTCTATGTTACTCCACTAAGAGAGGACATCTGGCTTCTCGTCTACCTAAACCCATGCACCTCGTCACTGCTGATTTTAATCTGTACCCTTCTCTGCAATATACTGTAGCTATAGTAGAATAGCTTTTTTGAGCTGTACAAGTTCTTCTAGTGAATCATCAAACTTAAGGGTGGTTTGGGAGATCTTTACCATGGGCATATCGTGTCAGTTTGCTTCATTATTGGTGTTAACTTTGTTCATTTAGCTAAGGTCCTCCTGAATTTCTCTAACATAAAGATAGCTTTTTTTTTTTTTTTAAAGTGGCTCATGCCTATAGTCCAAGCACTTTGGGAAGCCAAGGCAAGAGGATCACTCAAGCTCAGGAATCTGAGACCAGGCTGAGCAAAAGTAAGACTCCATCTCTGCAAAACATAGAAAAATTAGCCAGCTTTCATAACATGTGCCTATAGTCCCAGCTACTTGGGATGCTGAAGCAAGATCACTTGAGCCCAGGAGTTTGAGGTTGCTGTGAGCTGTGATGATGCCACTGTACTATAGACATGACAACAGAGCTAGTCCCTGTCTCGAAAAAATATTTTTTCTTTTGTGGGATAATATTTTGAGACAGCATGAGTAAACTATTTCCCAAAACTCTCGCACATAATAGTTTTAGTATTCATTGGTGATTATTACACAGACCATTTGGGAGCTACAAAAAGGTGATTTTCCTTTTATTTTATTTTAGTTTTTTGTTCATTTGTTTGTTTGTTTGTTTTTGAGACAGTCTTACTTTGTCGCCCTCATTAGAGTGCCGTGGCGTCACACAGCTCACAGCAACCTCCAGCTCTTGGGCTTAGGCGATTCTCTTGCCTCAGCCTCCTGAGTAGCTGGGACTACAGGTGCCACAATGCCCAGATATTTTTTGTTGCAGTTTGGCCATGGCTGCATCCGAACCCGTCACCTTTGGTATATGGGGCCGGCACCCTACACACTGAGCCACAAGCGCCACCCCAATTTTAGTTATTTGGAGACAGCATCTCACCATGTTACCTGGTTGCTTGGGCTAGAGTGTAGTGGTATCATCATAGCTCCCTGCAACCTCAAACACCTGAGCTCAAGAGATCCCCCTGCTTTAGCCTCCAGAATAGCTGCAACTACTACACTCAGCTAATTTTTTAATATTTTATAGAGATGAGGGTCTCACAAAAAGGTGATTTTCTATGGTTCCAGTCAAAGCCCTTTTTGTAAGCAGTGGAGATACATGACCTTCGAGTTGCTGCAGGCGCCATGCAGTGTAGATGTAGGGTCCGGTTGGGGGTGGGGTCTGAAACATTTGCAGCTTCCATAGTTAGAACGAGTTACTTCCCTGAGCATGGCCTGGAGTTGTCTATGCTGCTGATGGAGATCAGGATGCAAACCCCGAAGTCTGCCCGTGCACAACATGCAGTTTCACACTAATTTCCACACAGAACATAAATTTCATTTCCATTCCTCATTCACCCATAGGCAAGAGACATAGAGCCCTGGGCTGAGTTCCAGAGACTTCAGGAGTCCAGGACATGAGCTGGGAGGAATTTCTTGCAAAAAAAAATTTCACTGCTTATATCTGTATAAATTATTTTCTCCTTCTTTACATTTAATTTTTGCAATTTCTCATCTCCTTAGGTAATTTGTAAATTCAGATACCTTTGTGATAGGCATGGATGACATCCCATAGTTTCCTTAAGCCATTACTTTCTAGATATCTTGCAATTTTACATTTTTATCCTCATTCCCAGACCTCTCTGAAAGAGTTGGGGTGTTTTGGTGTTTTCAGGGAAGAGGATCTCACTATGTTGCCCAGGTTTGTAGTGCAGGGACTATTGAGAGACATGATCATAACACAACACAGCCCCTGATTCCTGGGCTCAAGCGATCCTCTGGCTTCTGAAACAGTTTTTTGTTTTGTTTTCTTTTTAGAAACAGAGTCTTGGGCAGCACCCATAACTCAGTGGGTAGGGTGCCGGCCACATACACCGAGGCTGGCGGGTTCAAACCCAGCCCGGGCCAGCTAAAACAATGACAATGGCAACAACAACCAAAAAATAGCTGGGCATTGTGGCAGGCACCTGTAGTCCCAGCTATTTGGGAGGCTGAGGGAAGAGAATTTCTTAAGTCCAAGAGTTTGAGGTTGCTGTGAGCTATGGCGCCAGAGCACTTTACCGAAGACGACATAGTGAGACTCTGTCTCAAAAAAGAAAGAAACAGAGTCTTACTTGGTCCCCTGGGCTAGAGTGCAGTGGTGGTTCATCACAGCTCACTATAACCTTGAACTCCTGTACTCAAGTAATCCTCCTGCCTCAGCCTCCCAAGTAGCTGGGACTACGGGCAAGTACCACCACACCCAGCTAATTTTTGGACTTTTTTGCAGAGATGGGTTTGCATTCTTGCTCTGACTGATCTCCAACTCCTGGCTTCAGTTTATCCTCCTGCCTTGGCCTTCCAGAGTGTTAGGATTCCAGGTGTGAGCCATGAAAGAGTACCAACCGGAAAGAGGATTTTTTTTTTTGTGAGACACCGTTTCACTTTGTCGCCCTTGGTAGAGTTCCATGGCATCACAGCACTCAGCAACCTCAAAATATTGGGCTTAAGCAATTCTCTTGCCTCAGCCTCCCAAGTAGCTGGAACTACAGGCACCTGCCACAACGGCTGACTATTTTTTTTTTTTTTTTTTGAGACAGAACCTCAAGCTATCGCCCTGGGTAGACTACTCACAGCAACCTCCAATTCCTGGGCTCAAGTGAGTCTCCTGCCTCCGCCTCCCAAGTAGCTGGGACCACAGGTGCCCACCACAATGCCCGGCCATTTTTTAGTTGCAGTTGTCATTGTTGTTTGGCGCGCCCAGGCTGGATTTGAACCCGCCAGCTCAGTTGTACGTGGCTGGCACCTTAGCCCGTTGAGCCACAGGCACAGAGCCACGACTATTTTTTGGTTGTCATTGTTGTTTGGCAGGCCTGGGCTGGATTCCAACCTGCCAGGCCTGGAGTATGTGGCTAGGTGCTAAGCTAGTATTTTCTTAATACTAGAAAAGCATTAGGTATTTTAATCAATGGTTCTGTTTCTATTTCTGAATGTTTTGTGTCAAGTGTGTCTAATGAGGCTCATAAAATGTGTTCTCTTCAGTAGATATATGGATTTTGCTTTCACTAATGGAAAATTAATTTTTCAGTATCTCTAGGGCTATTTGATGGAGTTTCTATTCTTTCACATGAACATTAAAAAACAGGAATGCTAGATTTTCAAAATTCAAAAGCTACATTAGTAACACTAATACATTTTAATTTGGAATTTTTTTTTTTAGAGACAGTCTCACGTGGCGTCACAGCTCACAGCAACCTCCAACTCCTGGGCTAAGGCGATTCTTTTGCCTCAGCCTCCCAAGTAGCTGGGACTACAGGTGCCCACTACAATGTCTGGCTTAGCAGTTCGTCTGGGACCATGTTTGAACCCGCCACCCTTAGTATATGGGGCCGGCACCCTACCCACTGAGCCACAGGCGCCACCCATAATTTGGAAATTTTTTAAAGGTGATTTTAAATAACTATGTGGACTAATTTTTTTTATTAATCAGTGAGTTATAATTTGTTTCTGGTATTTATTTTGACCAGTGGCAGCCCCTTCAAGTTGGCTCCTGTATCCCCACCAAATTTTCAGTACTTTCTTACTTTCTGTTACAGTAAGATGTTCCAAACATACTTCTCTTTCTCTGCTCCAGCCCTTTGGAATAAACCATTTTTCCAAATAGTCCTAGCTCCTTTTACTTTCTTTGTTTTGTCTTTTTGGTTTTTTTTAAACAGACTCTCACTATGTCACCCTTGATAGAGTGCTGTGGCATCACAGCTCACAGCAACCTCAAACTCTTGGGCTTAAGCGATTCTCTTGCCTCAGCCTCCCAAGAAGCTGGGACTATAGGCGCCCGCCACAGGTTGTCATTGTTGTTTGGCAGGCTCAGGCCAAGTTCGAATCCACCAGCCTCAGTGTATATGGCCAGCGCCCTAGCCACTGAGCTATAGACACTGAGTCTCCTTTTACTTTCTTTGAACATTAATTCCAGAAAGAGTCATCTTCCACCTCTAGAAATGACAAATGAAAAACAAAGTCAAATTTGTTTGCTTGGAGACAGGAAAAATTCCAATCTACCTCAGCCTTGGAAATTTCTGGTTGCAGATGAACCTTTGGATGTTTCTCTCAAGAAGATCTCAAACAAGCATGCTTTCCTCATTCTTTCATTTGAAAAATAAGTGTAGTATACATTGATAAATGCCCTTTGTATCTCATAGCCTAACATTCTGGAAAATAGCCTAAAACTCTGACAGGCACATTTTGGTCTAGATTCAGAGAAGTCAAATTGTACTTTTTCTAAGTTAACATTCTTCTGACTTTGCAACTGTTGCTAAATTGGATCACAGCAGACTGGGAAATGTTTCTGTTTAGGGATTGAGGACCTATTGATCTCATCTCTTTCAAGTAGTGGAGCAGCCCACATATACTATACTCTGGTTTAATTTTGAATAGAATTGGAAGTAATTGGAGGGTTTTGAGTGACAAGAGTGACATGACCTGGCTACATTTTAGCAGAATCACTCTGACTACCATATAGAGCAGTGCTTTTCAACCTTTATCTCACAGTACCCTTGAATCTATAGTTAAACTTCCATGGCACACTTGAATTATGTTGATCAAAACAACAGAGTGAAAAAAAGAATATACTTACTATGCTTCTACTTCTTTCGAAAATAATTTAATTAATGATCTTTAAAAATTTTCTCCAAGGCCGGGCAAGGTTGCTCACTCCTGTAATCCTGGCACTCTGGGAGGCTGAGGTGGGTGGATTGCTTGAGCTCAGGAGTTCAAGATCAGCCTGAGCAGGCGGTGCCCATAGCTCAGTGAGTAGGGCGACGGCCAGCCACATACACCAAGGCTGGCAGGTTCGAACCAGCCTGGGCCAGCTAAAACAACAATGACAACTGCAATAAAAAAATAGCCAAGTGTTGTGGTGGGCGCCTGTATTGGGAGGCTGAGGCGACAGAATTACTTAAGCCCAAGAGTTTGAGGTTGCTGTGAGCTGGTAATGCCACAGCACTCTGCTGAGAGCAACTTAGAAAGACTCTGTCTCAAAAAAAATAAATAAAAGGGCAGCGCTTGTGGCCCAGTGAGTAGAGCGCCAGCCCCATATACCGAGGGTGGCAGGTTCAAACCCAGCTCCGGCCAAACTGCAACAACAAAAAAAATAGCCGAGTGTTGTGGCGGGCACCTGTGGTCCCATCTACTTGGGAGGCTGAGGCAAGAGAATCGCCTAAGCCCAGGAACCGGAGGTTGCTGTGAGCTGTGTGACGCCACGGCACTCTACTGAGGGCTATAAAGTGAGACTCTGTCTTTACAAAAAGAAATTTAAAAAAAAAGAGCCATGGTGCAAGTGGGAGTAAGAGGACAGCAGACACTGTCCCCAAACTTGTCATCCATCACAAAAAACTTAGATTTCAAAAATGTAAAAGCAAATTATTTTATAGCTGAGATTCATACAGTGGTACAATGTGACTAACTTCTTGTGTGTCCATATATACCTACACAAAAATTTCATTCCAGGGCGTTGCCTTTGGCTCAGTGAGTAGGGCGCTGGCCCCATATACCAAGGGTGGCGGTTCAAATCTGGCCCTGGCCAAACTGCAACAAAAAAATAGCTGGGCGTTGTGGCGGGCGCCTGTAGTCCCAGCTACTCGGGAGGCTGAGGCAAAAGAATCGCCTAAGCCCAGGAGTTGGAGGTTGCTGCGAGCCATGAAGCCATGGCACTCTACCAAGGGTGACAAAGTGAGATTCTGTCTCTAAAAAAAAGAAAAAGAAAAAAAAAAACCTTTCATTCCAGAATAATAACTTCTTTAGAATAAATTATGTTTGTTTGGGTTTTGTCATTTATAAAAATTGCACATAATTTTATTTGACTCCCTTAGTGGATTCCTTTTCAGAATTTCACTTTAAGAGATAATTCATTACGTAATTATTTTACTAAAAAGCCCAAATTTTGGTTCATTGTTGAATAATACTACAGCAATCATCATCGATTTTCATGTAGCTGCAGTTCCAAGTTAAGTTCTAGAAGATTTTTCATGTTTTTTCTGACACATGATGACATCAAATTATTTTACTAATAATTATGTGAGCAAGGTAGCCAAAGGACTAAAAATTGTCATTATTTTTTCTTCACTACTATTTGGTTTTGTGTACTTCAAACAAATGACTTTAATGTAGGACTTGAGTACTCACAATTTTAATCTATTAAACCCTTTGATTCTTTCACTTTAATAAGGTTTTATCTGTAAATTAATTGACACATCATAAAATACATTTGGGAAATCTTACCACCATTAACATAGATCAATTAATAGCTCATCTAGAATTATTTAGGTATTGCTTTGTCTGTGTCTGCGTATATAGAGGCATTGCCTTTCTTTCTTTTTTAAAATTTAACTTAACTTTTTATCCTAAAATTCTTTTCTTTTTTCTTTTCTGTAGTTTTAAAATATTAAGGAGTACAAATGTTTCTGTCACATGAATAGCTTTTATAATGCTTTAGTCAGGACTAGAAGTAAGGCCATCACCCAAGTAGTAATCCTTGTTATTTTTATTTTTAAAATAAAAAATATATATATATGTTAGGTAGCTTTTTACCTTTGGCAGTGCCTTTCTATTTGACTAACTAGTGCCTAGATGAAAATGATCCTATAGGCTCAGCGCCTGTGGCTCAACCAGCTAAGGCGCCAGCCACATACACCTGAGCTGGCGGGTTCGAATCCAGCCCGGGCCTGCCAAACAACAATGACGGCTGCAACCAAAAAATGGCCAGGCGTTGTGGCGGGCACCTGTGGTCCCAGCTACTTGGGAGGCAGAGGCAGGAGACTCGCTTGAGCCCAGGAATTGGAGGTTGCTGTGAGCTGTGATGCCACGGCCCTCTATCCAGGGTGACAGCTTGAGGCTCTGTCTCAAAAAAAAAGAAAAAGAAAATGACCCTATAAACTCATTGTTAATTGGACAAGTCTTTTAAATTCTTTTTAAAATTATAATAGTTAATTTGCTTAGATTATTCTTCTGATAGGGCTCCTTTTGCTCAAGAAAAGACATTTGTTAAGCCGTTGCCTGGGCTGAGGGGCACACTATGATTAAGGAAGCCAGCAGAGATAAATGAGCCACGTTAGGATCAAAACGATGACCTCATTGACAAAGAGTTCCAACTCACCAGAACAAAGATAATAAATCCATACTTCTTAGACCTTTACTCGCTCTCCTTCCCACAAGTGTTTTCTCTTTAGTCACTGAAGCATGAAGACATTTTATTCTCTGTGAACTTCCAGGAGAACTGTTCGTGCCAGGGATAGCACATTCCATCCTCTGTGTACTATTACTAGTAAACAATGAAATGACCACCATAAAGTCTAAGTATTTCTCGCCTCATAAAAGGCATTTAGAAGAGTCTTTGGATGAAAGTCGCCACACAGAATATAGTAGTAGCATTGTGCTACTGTGCAGAATATTATCACACCAAAGATTATGAGGACCCATCCTTTACTGAGAGCCCTTTGTGGGTCAAATTCATGTGCTGAAAACAGACATGGCATTTTAAATAATGTAAATTTATGGAGATTGTGGATTTTTCTCCTAGGAAATGAATGAATCCTTTATATAATTCCTAGGATAAAGGATAATAAAGTTGTGGAAGCAAAGTTCAAAAATATTCATTATTTTTAAACAAAGCAAGTAGTTTTTGGAGTTGGTAAAATCTGTTTTTTAAAAATTGCTTCTCTTACAAATGAATCAGTTAGTGAACAGGCTCACAAAAAAAGGTGAGGGGAGTACAGAAAAAGTGGAGGAAGGAGAACGTGAATTAACTATTTATCAAAATGTGGTTGTGTCTCACTTTAGGTTGGAAAGAACAAAGGTTCATTCAGTCTTAAGGAAAAAGGAGTTTGACTGTAAGGACAAGTATGGTTTAAAATTGTTGAACCGGCTCGGCGCCTGTGGCTCAACGGGCTAAGGCGTCAGCCACGTACACCTGAGCTGGCGGGTTCGAATCCAGCCTGGGCCCGCCAAACAACAATGACAGCTGCAACCAAAAAAAAAATAGCCGGGCGTTGTGGCGGGCGCCTGTAGTCCCAGCTACTTGGGAGGTGGAGGCAGGAGACTCGCTTGTGCCCAGGAATTGGAGGTTGCTGTGAGCTGTGATGCCACGACACTCTACCCAGGGCGACAGCTTGAGGCTCTGTCTCAAAAAAAAAAAAA
>CAUYRH010058769.1:0-44068 GCA_963574655.1 Perodicticus potto
CATTTAGCTCCTACCAATTTCTTTCTACCCCTTTCTGTTTTATAAGATTCCAGCCATGTTGGGCTTCTCTTCAGCCTGAACACCCCAAGAACTCTATACTTTCTATTTTTTGCAACAGAATATTCAGCCCAAAGGTGATTCATTTCCTTCTCCATATAACTAACTTTTCATGCTTCTGATTTTAACTTAAATGAAATTTCCTTATAAAAGCCATCCCTTACCACTATTTCTAAGAATGTTTCCCTCTAATTCTTTTTCTTGGAAACTTATTATTAAACTCAGAAATAAAGCACAAAAAAAAAAAAAGAAAAGAAAAAAGAAAACTGTTTTGAATAGTGAAGGCTCCATCTAGCCCACATAATCTATGTGTATGATGAATCGTGTAGTGTCTAGCATCTCCACGCTAGGTGCGTGACCTGTAAGGAAAGCGTTGGGCATGATACACCTCTAAGACCAGTGATATGATCATTTAGTTAGGAGTAAGCTGGAAGGTTGCAGCGCACGGCAGTAAATGTTCACTGAGTGGTTAATATAAGTAAGGGATGGGATCGCTGCTATTAGAGCTGCAACGTTTAAGGCTGATCCTGGTTCTCAAAACCCTACCAACTTCAACTTAGAAATGACAATGTCAGATTTGTTCCCCCTAGGAAGATATCTTCCCCTCAGATATGCTCATTTTGCGGCTTCTCCGGGCTTCTCCAGCTTCTCTTCTCATTCTCTGCATCTCTGACTCAATTTCTCCTGCTCATCTCCAGTTTCTCAGAGTAAATGCACCGGACCGGATCCCCTTCCTCCCTCGGTATCGTAGACTTCTGCGCACACCTGCCTTCGCTTCCTCTACCAGTCCAGGAGAGCAACTCCTCTCCTACGATAGCGCTTGGGGATCCTTTTCCATCCTGATTTCAACCTCTCCCTTTCAGCCATCAATACATTTGTTTTGTTATTGGTATAAAATAACCGCTTAAAACAATGAAGGAAACAAACCCAAAGCAGTTCCTTGCCTTACCTGTCCCTTTTCTCTCTCTCCTCTGTGTCACCCTTCCCCTTAGTCTGTACTTACCTCCCTTTTTGATATTCCTGTCATTAAGCTGTACCCCCTTTTGTGTTTTCATGGCCAGTCTTTCAGTAAGTCTGTCTTTTGAAAGAACCAGATGTTTTGGTTTGTTGATTATCTGTCCTTGTGATTTTTGGCTTATTTGTTGGCTTTCCCTTTCTGCTCTTCTATAATCTCTTTTTTCTAACCTATCTATTCACTTTCTGCCATTGTCAGCGGTGTGAATAATTCACTTAATTCTCCTTTTTTAAAAATCATGTTTCCACCTATAACTTTGCATTTAATTGCTAGTTTGACTACATCCGAGTAGTTTTAAATTGTAAAATTTCTTTTCTTGCTATTTAATTATAACTTCTTTGTTATTTCCTCTTTAAGCACTGAGTTATGTGGATATTCACTGCTTGCTGCAACTGTATGCGTTTCATCTGTTTGTAATTAATTACCAATTGATTTCTAATTAATTGCACTGCAGTCAAAAACCTTAATCTATATAAAACCAACTCTTCAAAATTCAGTGAGACTTTCTTTTTGATAATGTTTGGAGTCTGTTTAGTAAATATTAATATTTTCTTGAAAAGATGCATATTTGTTGTGTACATGATCCTATGACTCATCAGTTTTCAGATGTACGTTTTCTCATGCTGTAACATCTCTGAAACTGGGATACATCTGGCGGTGGACAGCATCTCATGACTGATAGGGCCTAAATCATTCAACTAAGAGCACTGTGAGCCTGGAACCACTTCCATTAAAGTATCTACATTAACTAGAGAGGTTGTTTTGTTTTGCTTTTTATTAGGCCTGGTAGTATGAATTCAAATGGAAAACCTGCATGGGTTCTGTGTGGATTAGTTTCAAAAGAACTTTTTCTTTTCTTGGTCTCATCTGTCTACTCATTTTTCAGAATTAAGTAAAGTACGTTTCCAGCATAGGGAGTTTTTTTTGTTTTTTTTGTTTGTTTGTTTGTTTTTTGCAGTTTTTGGCCAGGGCCAGGTTCAGACCCGCCACCCCCAGTATATGGGGCCGGCACCCTACTCCTTGAGCCACAGGCACCACCCAGGGAATTCTTTTTCCTTTGCTTTTACATACATGAGTCCTTTAGATATCAGTTTATGAAAAGGGTGTTTTTAAGAAGGAACTCTCCTATCAAGACTTTTTTTAGTCATGTACAATATAATATGATTTTTAAAACAGTGTCATGCTAAGTTAGTGAAATACAGCATATTTTTAGAATAAAATTTATTAATCATAAATTTCAAGTCTATATCATTACTAATTTGTAGAAGTCTTTATTATAATCTACTATAATTGTGGCATTTTCAGTTTCTTAATTCTGTGGAAATTTAAGGCTGTGTACTTTAAAACTATTTGTTTTTTTATCATCTTGATGGAATTTTCTTTTTTAATAATTATACAGTGTCCCTCTTGATTGCTAGTGAGGCTCTCTGCTTTATAATTCTCTATTGATTGACATTTTTTCATCAGCTTTTAAAAAACATTTCCCTAGTACATGTTTTCCATCTATTTATTTTTGTTTAAGCTATTTTGGTTTAGACATTATTTTGATAAACCACTCTTGTCTGAATTTTTATTTTAGTATGGATTCTGTTAGATTTTCCTTAGTAGTTGTTTTAAATTCTGTTATATTTATTATGATTGTTGATATGTTTTGATTTATTTCTACAAACTTAGTATATGCCCAAGAGTTTTTTCTTTTTTCTTCTCCTTTCCTAACTCCTAATGTATGAGAAAGTATTCATTATTCTCCCCTTTTTGACCCTTTGCTGGACTAGATTTTGTAGATTTTTATTTGTACTATGTTGGCAGATACTCTTAGTTTTTCTCTTTTTTTTTTTTTTTTTTTTTTTTTTGAGATAGAGTCTATCTATGTCGCCCTCAGTAGACTGCCATGGTGTCATGGCTCACAGCAACCTCAAACTCTTTGGGCTTAAGCAATTCTCTTGCCTCAGCCTTCCAAGTAGCTGGAACAACTGGCACCTGCCACAATGCCCAGCTATTTTTTGGTTGGAGTTGCCATTGTTGTTTAGCAGGCTTGTGCCGGGCTTGGACTGGCCAACTTGGTGTATGTGGCTGGTGCCCTACTCACTGAGCTTTCTTTCTTAGAAAACTTAAATTTTTTATTTCTTCTCCCAGGCAATATATGAAATATGTTGCCATAATTTCCTTTTATTTCAGGTTTTAGTCACTGTTATTGGCCTCAAAGTAGGAGTTTCTCTAGGTTCTTGATTATGGTCAGGAGAAAAGAATTTCAGAATGTGCCACGTAAGCCATGCAAACAACAGCTCTTTATTGGAAGTGGAAGTACACTTTGGGTGTGGGTGAGGAGCAGACAGGATGAAAGGAGAGCAGATGCACAGGAGGAAGTAGCTTTCGGTCTTTAGTAAGGAAGTCTTACTAATTGAGGGGAAGAATACACAAAGCTGAGGGGTGGGCTTTTACTAAGAGCTTAGGTCATAATTCCTGGAATTGGGTTCTGTCCCAATTCAGACATATTGGGTTCTTCATAGTTTGCATGGTTGTTTTTGAACTGTCATGTTGATTTCATAGGCAGACAAATTTTAAATCATAAGGTAAATGATATTATAATTAACCAAAGTTTCTGAAAGTTGGTAGAGATAGCTGACAAGCCAGCTGAAGCTGGTTCTTGCCTGCAGTTATCAGCCCTTTAGTTAGCTTCTAATTGAGAATTGTTTTCTTCAACTCCTGTGCCCATTCTGCAAGCCTCTTACATCTGGTCTCAGCCTTATCTCCTAGTCTTCTACTCTAATAGTCAACAGTTTGAGGGCATAAAAATCAATGAGCATTAAAGAATTCAAGTTTTATTAAATAACTATATTTAATGAATTTCTCTTTTTTAGACTTTTCTTCTTGATTCACCTTTCTTCTTGCTGGTAAATATTCTTTAGTAATTCTTTCACTGAGGATTTTCTATTTAGATTTACTTAATAAGACCAGGAGTTATATAGAAGTGGGCCTTTATGTTTCCAAACTTAGGGGATTATCAATGTTATCTTTTTTTTCTTAATTATACAAAAATTATGTAAAAGAAGACCAGCTGTATGAGAGTAATTTTTTGCATTTTTTGAGAGAGGAGAGTGAGAAGTGAACTTGTCCCAGAACTCCATCTCATTGCTTATTTTCTAAGTTATTTGTTGTCCTATTGCTAGTTTAGGTTCTTCAAGAAGTAAGTGCCAAGACTGAATTTATTAATGGGAAAAACTGGAAAGAAGCCAGAGGAAGCTGGGACAGCTGTTAGACCTAATATCTGAAAAGTGCATCTTCATGGCTGCCATAGAAATTATACATTTTATTTCCTTTATTTTTTAATAGAAGAGCTACCTTTAAATTAACAATACTCATTTTTCAATATCTTTGCTCCTTTTCCAGAAAATGTAACACCTTCAAATTATTAAACTTTTATTACCACTATCCAACAAGTTGGTGGCCAGTATTTCAGATTTTTCCTTTGTTGTTTTTATTTTTGTGAAAGATAACTATGTTTAGGCTCTCTCTCTTTTTTTTTTTTTTAAGTTGGAGATCCCAACTTTCCAATGCCATGAACTGAAAAGAGCTGTCTCCCTTGAGTTGTGTTTCATCCTTTGTTCAGTGCCGTATGTCGTGATTACTAGAGCTTTATAGTAACTTCCAAATCCAGGTAATATCAGTCCTCTAATATTGTTCCTCATCAGTATGGTGTTGGCTATTCGAGGTCTTTTGCTTTTCCATATATGCTTTAGAATCAATTGTCACTATCTATAAAATAACTTGGTAGGAATTACATTGGAATTGCATTAAATCAAAAGATTAAGTTGGGAAAAACTGACACCTTGGCAATATTGAGTTTTCCTATCCATGAACATAGAATATCACTACATTTGTTGAGCTCTTCTTTGATTTCTTTCATTGGAGTTTTATAGTTTTCCTCATGTAAATCTTACACATACTGTGTTAGATTTATAACTTAGCATTTTATTTTTTGGTACAATTATAAATTATATAATTTTTCATTTTAAAATTTAATCAGACAGATTTGGTATATAGAAAAGCAATTGAATTATGTGTATTAAATTGTATTCTGCAACCTTGCTATAATTATTTGTTAGTTTCAGGAGTTATTTTGTAGATTCTTTGGCATTTTCTACGTAGATATATTAACCTGCAAATAAAGACAGTTTTATTTCTTCCTTTCCAATCTATATACCTTTTCTTTCTTTTTTTTTTTTTTTGTCCTACTGCAGTATCTCTAAGACAAAAACATGTGTTAACCATAGTCATTATCTGATTCTAATTTTAAGAAATTTTCTTAGTTACTTGATCTTTGGGATCATCACGGGTCTCAACTTACCTTGTCCCTTAACACCAGTAAGTGCCTAGACATGTGTTGCTTGGATTTTCAGGCTGCCTTTCCCTCTTCTATCTGAGCTGATACTTACTCTTGTGTTTGGTTACATTTTTTTATTTTTTTTTCCTGAAAGCATTTGGCTACTTGAGTTCATAATTACCCTGAAGGTGTAAATACTACAGTTCTTCAGTTTAAGAGAAAAGAAATACCAGTTTATCTTCTTATCATGTTTATCTTCTCCTCCAATTTTCCACTGCCTGGAGCAAAATGTTTGGGATGAGAGTATTCTTTGTGCTTTTTAGAAGACGCGGAAGATCTCTAAACAGCCTTTTAATAAGAAGTTAAAGGGAATTTAGTCTTCCTTATTGGAGTAGTAAAATCTGTTACACTTTATGTAAGTTCCTATGGGAGGTGGAGAAAGGAGCTGGAAGAGAAAATGATGATTTAGAATTCAAAAAATTGCAGTTACTTGTGGAAGGCTTTAACTGAAAATAGAGCTTTCTCTTGAGATTTTAGTTTGTTCTGAAGAATAATATTACAAAATCCAACATTGCACAATAAAAAGAGCAAAAGCACAGGAAGATTTATGGTGATGATCCTTGGCAGTTCATTTAAACTGGTATGCTGTCTTGGCGTGGTAGTTAATACCCAGATACTTTATGTTCTTGGTTCTGCCTGTACAAACTAAATTGAGTTGTACATGTGCAATTCTCATTCTATGAATAAACTGTCATTTAGTACCTGGCCTAAACTGTCATTTAGTACCTGGCCTGTACTTCCAAAGGGCAAGAAAGTGAGAGGAAAAGTCATAGAAGAACCAAAGAGAAAGGCCAACCCCCAGGTCTACTTAGACTGGGCCAGGACTGAATTACTGACTTGCCGAAAGGCCAGTCCAATAATAGATGTGGGTCTAAGAAACAACCTCATCAGATCCTTCACGACTACCTCCCAATACAAATGCGACAGTGTCTCAAAATAGCCTAAAGTGCCATGTTGGCAGTTGAGCCAGAGAGGGAAGACTTTGCTCCTGAGACTCGTTGGTATTAGCATTAGAGGGAGTAAGTTAATAAATGACCTGTTCCTGTCTGCACAGAACTTGGAGACCCAAAAGAACATGGGAACTACAACTCAGATCTGTAATCTTAGCTTTACTGACAACTACAGCTATGTTGGTGGTAGGAGCAAGGGAAAGTTGCATTAAATGGATTTACTACTTTGACAAGCTTCTTTGCTTAAGCTGACTGTGATTTGTCTGTTAACTAGGTCTCAGCTCTGTATGTGTGTGTACATATGTACATGAACTATATGTCATGAACTATGAAATAAAATCATGTGAAGTACAGCCAAGCTAAAAGGTATACTTTCTTATTGTCCATCTTTTATGTGATTCCAGAGGAAAAGCATATTTTTTTTCCTACACAAGTGAAATAAGAAGTCCTCTTGGCAGAACTACTGCAAACTTGCTTCTGAGCCAAGTGGGATAAAGTGTATAAACGAGTAGATAAAGGTGGTCGCCCCAGGTTGGCATTAGCTTGCTGTCCCCAGTTGACATCAGTTTTAATTTATGTAAATGTCCTACATATTTATGTAAATGCCCTCATAGTTATGTGGGTTGTGGGGGTATGGGAATGAGAAAAAGAAATTGCTCCCTTTAATTTCTCTGTATGACAAAGTTTTTTCCTGAGTACACCAGGAGTGCCAAAGAAGACTCTCTCCTGCTCACTGTTACATGAGAACAGAACTGTCACTGTTAGCTCTTACTCTGTTCTTGGCAATCCAGTGAAGCCCCCTGCAAACTTGATCTCATTCAATCCTCACAAGGATCTGATTAGTTGGGAAATGCTGCCATTCTCCTTTCAGAAGTGAGAAAGCCAATCTCATTTGTTAGGTCAACAGAGGTCCTCTCCGGGTGGAGTTACAGCTAAATCTTGGTCATTCATATCCAAAGCCAAGGCTTTTAAGCTCAGTCTCTAAAAGACAGTGTCTAGCCCTTCCACTAAACAGTTCCTAATATTATTATTATTATTATTAGGAACTTTTATAATATTTATATATTTAAAATTATGTTCATAATTTAATATATTAAATATTTATATATTTATAATAATAATAGTATTATTATTATTAGGAACTTTTAGTAGAAGGGCTAGACCCTGTCTTTTAGAGAATCAAGAAAATATTTACCAAACAACTTTGTGTGCCAGGTAGTGCCTGGGTACTGAGGATAAAGTAGTGAACACAGAAATTAGAAATTCCTTATAGAGATGAAATTCTAGTATGGGGGGTGACTGACAGTTAACAAGCATACAAAATGTCTCATATTTCTGACAGTGGTGAGTCCTGTGGAAAAAAAATAAGGCGTACTCAGGGGGTTGCAATTTTACTCCGGCTTTTTGTAAGGATCTAATTGAGCAAAGATCTGAATGAAGTAAAGGGGACATTCACCTCGACACCTGCATCAAGAACATTTTAGGCAAAAAAAGAACAAGTTTGGCATCTCATCGGGCTCTGGGAGGCCAGGCTGCCGGGAGCAAGAAACCAGTAGGTACAAGATGTAATATTACTATGGGCGCAATACTGGAGTGAGAAGTCTCTCTGGCATCAGCTAATGAAAAGTAACGTAAAACCACTGATGATTCTGCAGATCAGCACATCTTTAGAACACTCATCCCTGACCCCCTAAATGCTTTTGTGGCTAATGTTCTTTTCTTTTTTTCCTTTCTTTAATTTTCTTTTCTTTTTCTGTAATCAGAATCACTTCTGGAGCTTCACATCAAAAAGTGACCTCTTAGGTTGTTTTGGATATGCTTCAGATTGTTGTGGAATGAATATTAAGAGATGCTCTCATCTTTTAAATGATATCATGACAGGGCTTACCCTTCTTGGAGCCAACGTTTGGTGGCAGGAGAGCGTGGAGAGGGTAGTCCAGATCTGAGAGCCCCAGTGAATGCCTGTCAGACCGTGAGCTTGAGGCAGGAGACGCAGCTTGCTCTCTTCTGTACCTTGCCTCTTAGATTCGTTAACCCAGTATAGAAATGTTTTCCAAGAAAGTCATTGAATCGAGATAGCATTTTTCTTTGTCTTCACTCTGCTGTGCGTAGTGCCTGGCAAATGATGACTATCTGCTCCCTGAATTGGGGGAAAGCAGCAACACCCTCCCCTAGGACTGCAAAAAAGTACCACCGAAATGGTTAGGGTGCAGTTCAAGGTTTTCAGTAATACTCAATGTGGAGTAAATCCTGTGCGTAGATGGGAAGTGACTGATGCTAATAACTGGCAATATTCTATTTAAAGTATTTCATTTGCAGAGAACATGCTTCTCCGTAGAGATCATAACTTGTGGCAAGAAAATACTATTTTGGGATCATTACTAGCACTTCCTTCAATTGTAATAAAAGCCAAGTTTTGAATCATTCTTTATGGATGTGCACAGTTCCCACACATAACTGCCTTAGAAACAGATGAGAAGCTTCAAAGTTTTTGGTGTGGTCCCTTTTCAAACAAAGGAACTAAAGATGTCTATTTTATTATCTGTAGAACGTAACTCATAGACAAAAACAGTATCCAGTAAAGGTCTTTAAGGCAATAAACTGCCCTCGTAGGAATATTTCTAGAATGCTACTTTAAAAGACACATACAGCCATTATTTCTTCGTGCTAGCATTGCGTGTGCATGCATTTCTGATTTGATTTTGTTAGTTTGTTAGATCAGGGCATAAAGATATTCTGACCATTGTAATTAGATGGTATCTCTTAAGTGTTTCTAACAGCAGAAACTAGATTATATGCCCTAGAGTTTCTCCACGGTACGGCTTTCCTGATTCAGTCTTATTGGGGTAGTTTATGATCCTCTGTCCTGTATTTCTTCCATATTGGTAGTTAGCGCTCGATACTTTCCAGTTTGAATATTTCGGCAAAAATTATCAAATAGGTGGTATGGTATATTCCACCAAGATGATTTAGTTGTCCATTTTGAATTTTATGAATTTTTAATGAATTTTATGAATTTTTTTATGAATTTTTAATTTTATGAATTTAATTAATTCATTAATTCATTATGGTTTATAAAATGGTATCCTTTTTGTCATTTTGTTCTCTGTTAGGAAGTGAAAATTTTTTTTTTGTAAAGGAAAACGTTCCCTCATTTTACATAGAGTTATTCTATGGAGTGGTTCCTACACAGGAAACATGATTCTTTCCTCTAATTTACCAGTTTTAAAAATGATGAGTTGAGCTGGGTGTTGTGACGGGCACCTGTAGTCCCAGCTACTTGGGAGGCCAAGCCAAGAGAATCGTTTAAGCCCAAGAGTTGGAGGTTACTGTGAGCTGTGATGCCACCGCACTCTATTGAGGGTGACATAGTGAGACTCTTCTCAAAAAATAAATAAATAAATAAATAAGTAAATATGATGAGTTGTATCTCCAACATCCTCCAACAGTGAAGAATCCTATTTTTTCCCTGAAGCATTAGAATCAGCTCATGGAATTAGATATATCTGATGTATTTCAATCCTTTGCAGTTATTATTGTTACTGATGTATAGAAGGTTCCACCTTTAAGTTCACTTTGAGTTCTTTTGACATTACCTCCCTTGGTTATCTTCTTGGTAAGACACTCCACGCTCATTTTTGTACATTTTCTTTTCCCATGGATGAATTGACCCATTTCTCCAAGAAGCTCTGGGTCTGTTGCTTGAAATGGTCTTTAGAGATCCCAATCTAGATTATTATATTGGTTTTGTAATTGGATTACTATTGTGACTCGACTTTTAGGTGGGCAGAGCTAAAATTAAAATATATTGTTACTTCATACTAGTATTGGCAGAATTTCTCTCCGCCAAGTCATTGATCTCCGAGATTCGGACAATGAACCCACCGGCCATGTGGATAAGTGACAGGATAGAGTTTATTGGCAGAGAAAGTAATAGAGAAGGAAAGGACAGCAGAACCTCTGGTGGCAGCGGAGAGGGGAACCCAAGCAGGAAGTTCCCTGTGTCTTCAGTCTTAAGTGACACTGGTGCCTTCATCATGGCTACCTCCAAAGAAACTGCTACCAACATAATTATCTTCTTCTTGAGACTCATGCTGTTAATCAGGTTCACACTTGACTTTAAATCAACATTTAGGAACTAATCACAGATCATAAAGGTTTTGCATGGAGCATTTTTAGAGAAAACTTCTTGCTGCTTATAAAGTTAACATGTATGTATATTACTATTATATTTTATGACTTGCAATGTACTTTTCATTTAATCTTCATGAAAACCTTGAATAGTAGGCATTTTCTCCACTGACAGATGAAGAAACTGAGGCTCAGAAGTTAGGTTGCCTGCCTAACAGCTTGTGGATAATTTGAGACAGAGCCAAGAAAAATTTATTTAATAATTGGAATAAGTATTACTAGTATTGGAAGCCTTTGTGCATATGAGTAACTAATAAATATCATCCGGGAACATGACCAGGTGAATGTATGTTAATAAATCAGTCTCAATTAATTATCATTTAGAGAAAATTTTTAGGAAATATGTATTTCTATTTCTCAATATACAATATAAAATATATGTATGTGCTTTGTAACTTAAGATAACATGTAAAATAAATTTGAGCCCCATATGGTGGTTGACACCTTTAATCTTATCTACTAGGGAGGCTGAGTCAAAGGATCACTAGAAGCCAGGAGTTTAAGACCAGCCTAGCCAACATAGAAATTGTCTCTAAAAATATAAACTGAACATGATCTATGTATATATGACTTAACAAAAATAAAATAGAATAAATAAAAATAAAATTAAAAAAATAAAGATAGAAATAAATGAAAAATTAAAGTATATAAATGAAATAAATTTGTTTTGCATTAAAATATTCAACAAATACTTTGGCAATTCATTACCCGCTGGACTTCCTAACTGTTGTTTATGGTGATGGCTATTTTACATATGAAAAGGCTGACCCACCTTGATGTTAAATGGTTTCCTCAGGTAGCCAGTTACAGAGTCAGGATTTGATGTCTTCTCATTCCAAATCCTATCACACAAACTCACGGTAAAACTTTTAAAATGTTCTAAGACAGCTGAATGGATGAACCAGTGTCACATCTTAGATGTGGCTACCCGAGCAGAACAACTTGCTTGGTAACAAGTTGATGAAGTACAAAGACCAGAGAAATGATGAAAAAGAATAAATTGGGAGTCAAAGATTGAGACCTAATTTCAGCCCATCAGGTCACAAATACTCTTAGACATATGGGGAAAATGACCCATTTTCCCATGAGGGACATATGTGTGTAATTTATCCATTTTAATGAAATACAACTCAGGTATGCCTTTGACCACCTGTGCTCTCCGCTATCTCCTCTCCCCACAGTCCTCACTCCATCAACACATTCCTAATACCCGTGGCCACCAACTTCTCACAAACCGTATTCACTTCACAGCCTTTTTCTCAGCAGTAAGAGATTGTACTGTGTCATTCCTCCAAGTAGAGAGAAAAATACAGTTCCCGCCACGCATTGGATGAAATCAGTCTTGTCGTGGAAACCCCATTTCCTATGCCTAGGTCAGTTTCTTGTGAATTTCCTAGGCCTGAATTCCATGGATGGACTGTGTCCATTCATTGATACACTCATTCACCTTGCCCCCAGTGGAAGGGACTGTATTCATTTGTTTCCTGGCCAAGGAACCCACACAACTATATATACCCTGAGGCTAGAGGCCTAGAGGAGATGGGGAAAGACCAGGAGAGGAACAGAGAGAGCTTCTCTCTCCCCACTTGAAATCTCTCCCTCTACCAGGAGCTTTGGTGTTTTCTGTATTCTTTTCTGTAAATCAATTCTGTCTTACCACGGAGGGGTGGGTGGGGGGGAATAATGTAATGAAGAATAATAAAATACATATATTTTAAAAAAATAAAAATAAATAAAATACACAATTCACATTCAGTACAGTGGGTCATACCTGTAATCCCACCACTTTGGGAGTCTAAGGGGAAGAACCTGGATAACATAGCAAGATCCCTTCTCTACCAGAAAATGTTTCAAAATTAGCCAAGCACAGCAGTATGCATCTGTAGTCCTAGCTACACAGGAGGCTGAGAAGGGAGGATCACCTAAGCCCAGAAGCTGAAGCTTACAGAGAATTATGACCACATCATTGTACTCTAGCCTGAGTAACAGAGTGAGACCCTATCTTCAAAAAATAAAACAATAAAATAAAATAAAATGTACAAATTAGTTTTTTTAGTATTTTCATAAATATGTGTAACTATCACCACAATAATCAATTTCAAAATTTTTTCATCATCTCGAAGAGAAATACTATATCCTTTAAATATCACCTTCCATACCCTACACCACCCACCAGTACCATGCTTTTTTATCCATGTTATTTCTATCTAAATTTGGCTATTCTGGAAATTTTATATAAAGGGAATAATTTAACACCTGGGGTTTTTGTGACTGGCTTCTTTCATTTAAAGTAATGTTTTAAAGATTCATCCATATTGGGCAGTGCCTGTGGCTCAGTGGGTAAAGCACTGGCCCCATATACCAAGGGTGGTGGGTTCAAACCCAGCCCCAGTCAAACTGCAACAAAAAAAATAGTTGATCACTTCTCGGCCTTTTGGCTAAGATCAAGTGTATAAAAAATAGCTGAGCATTGTGGCAGGCGCCTGTAGTCCCAGCTACTCAGGAAGCTGAGGCAAGAGAATCGCTTAAGCCCAGGAGTTGGAAGTTGCTGTGAGCTGTGATGCCACAGCACTCTACCAAGGGCAATAAAGTGGGACTCTATCTCAAAAAAAATAAATAAATAAAAAAGATTCATCCATGTTTACCTTAGAAGAAATCACACATAGCGTACCACATATCTCTTCATTCCTATCATGGTTGAATAATATTGCATTATATGGATATACCACATTCTATTTAAGTATTCATCAGTTGATAAGCATATGGACTGTGTCTGTCTTTTGGATGTTATGAATAATAGTGCTAAAAACATTCATGGATAAGTTTTTGTGTGTATGTGGATATATATTTATATGTGTGCATGTGTGTGCTAATATTTCCCTTGAGAATATACCTAGCAGTATTATCGCTGTAACTATATTTAACTATTTAAGGTACCCCCACACTATTTTCCAAAGTGGTTGTAGAACTTTACATTTCCAGTAGCCATGTGTGAGGATTTTGATTTCTCCATAGCATCCTCAAAATGTATTATCATCTGAATCTTTTATTCTAGCCATCCTAATATGTGTAAAGTGAATCTGGTTGTGGTTTTGATTTGCATTTCCATGAATGCTAACAATGTCCAATATCTTTTCATGTGCAAATTGCCCATTTGTATATTTTCCTTGGTAAAATACCTAGTTAGAGTCTTTTCCTATTTTTCATTGGATTATTCATTATTAATCAGTTGTATGAGTTACTTATACAATCTAGAATGAATAATTTACTAGATGTGTGATTTGCAACTAGTTTCTTACTTCCTATGGGTTTCTCCACTCACATTTTTGATAGTCTTTATAAGCACAAAAGACTATCAAATTTAATACTTATGAAGTTTAATTTTTCTATTTTTTTCTTTCATTTTTCATACTTTTGGCTTTACATCTAAGAATTCATTTCCAAATCCTTAGTCATTAAAATTTATCCCTAAGTTTTCCTCTCAGAGTTGTATAGTTTTAACTACAATATTCAGGTCTTTGGTTCATTTTGAGTTAATTTTTATATACAGTGGAAAATAAGGGGTCAACTTTATTTTATCGAATTCCAATTGTCTGAGCACCATGTTTTGAAAATACTGTTTTTTTTTTTTTTTTTGGCTGGGGCTGGGTTTGAACCCACCACCTCCAGTATATGGGGCCAGCGCCCTACTCCTCTGAGCCACAGGCATGGTCTTAGCACTTTTGTTGAACAGCAATTGACTATAGATACAGGGTTTTATTTCTGGATTCTCGATTTTATTCTATTACACAAATCTATATCCTAAGACCAGTACTAAAAGGTCTTCATTATTGTTGCTATAGGATGAGTCTTAAATTTGGGAAGTGTGAGCGCTCCAATTTTGTTACCTTTTGCCAAAATTGTTTTGGCTATTTTGAGTCCCTGGCAATTACATATAAATGTTTTAAATCAACTGGACAATATCTACAAAGAAGTCAACTGGGATACTAATAACAGTTTCATTGAATTAGTAGTTCAATTTGCGGAGTTCTGTCATTCTAAGAATTTTCCCTTTTGAGTCCATAAACATGGGATGTTTTCCCAATTATTTTGACCACCTTAAATTTTCTTCAATAATGTTTATAGCTATTATGAATATACTTTTTGTACTTCTGTTATAAAATGTATTTCTATTTTAATTGTTGATGTTTTGGGAAATGAAGAAATTGGAATTTTTTAATTAAATTTCATTTTTGGAATATTCTTATATGCATATAGAAATACTATAAATATTTGTATATTGGTCTTGTATACTGCAAACTTGCTAAACCATTTATTAGTTCTAATTTTTTCATAATATTATAGGGGTACACACAATTTGATTATATAATTTGCTTTTGTACATTTTAAGTCAAAGTATTAATTGAGTCCTTTACCTAAAGTCTGTGCATTGCATCAGTTAAGTATGAGTTTATTCAATCCTTTCCCCTCTTTGCCATCAACTTGATTTCTGTGGAGTTTTACTTCCACATGTGCACATAAGAATTGATCAACTAGCTCCAATTTAGTATTGAGTACATGTGGTATTTGTTCATCCATTCTTACTATACTTCACTTAGAAGAATAGTCTCCAGTTCAGGATGGAGAGGTTGTTACCAAAATACTAGATCACTTCTTATGGCTGAGTAGTACAGTCATTGTATACATATACCACAGTTTATTAATCCATTCATGTATTGATGGGCTCTTGGGTTGTTTCCACATCTTTGCAATTGTGAATTATGCTGCTTTAAACATTCAAGTGCAAGTATCTTTTTGATAAAATGTCTTTTTCTCCTTTGACTAAATTCCTAGTAGTGGGATTCTTAGATCAAATGATAGGTCTACTTTTAGGTCTTTGAAGTATTTCCATATTACTTTCCATAAAGGTTGTATAAGTTTGCAGTCCCACCAGAGTGTGTAAGTGTTCCTTTCTCTCTGCATCCATGCCAGAATCCATTGTTTTGGGACTTTTTGATAAGAGCCATTCTTGTGGGAGTTATTCCCCAATGATTAGAAATGTTGAACATTTTTTAACGTCTTCTCTTTGTGTCTTTTGTCCACTTTTAATAGGGTTGCTTGTTTTGTTTTTTTTTATTTCTTGCTGATTTGCTGGAGCTCTTTCTAGAGTCTAGCTATCAGCCCTTTATCAGATGGATAGCATACAAAAGTTTTCTCCCAATCTGTAGGTTGTCTATTTACTCTATTGACTGTGTCCTTAACTGTGCAGAAACTTTTTAATTTAATCAAGTCCCTTGTTTATTTTTGTTGTTGCTGTGATTGCTTTTTTCATAAATTCTTTCCCTAGGCTGATACCTATAAGAATTTTCCCAACATGTTCTTCTAGAATTCTTATCATTTCATCCCTTAGATTTAAGTCTTTTATCCATTAAGAATTAATTTTTGTGAGTAGTAAGAAAAGCAGATCCTGTTTCAGTCTTTTACATATGGCTATCCAATTTTCCCAGCACCATTTATTGAATAGGGATTCTTTTACTTAATGTAGGTTTTTGCCTCCTTTATCAAAGATCAGATGAGAATAGGAGGATGGTTTCATCTTTGGGTTCTGTGTTGTGATTGAAGGGTCTTATCTGTTTTTGTGCCAGTATCATGCTGTTTTGGTTACTATAGTTTTTGAGTACAGCTTGAAGCCTGGTAAAGTGATGCTTCCCAACTATGTGCTTATGTAAGGTCGCTTTGGCTATTCAGGATCTTTACTAGTTTCATACAAAGTATATAACTATTTCTCTAGATCTGCAAAAACTGATGTTGGTTTTTTAATGGGGACTGCATTGAACCTGTAAATTGCATTGGTAGTATAGCCATTTTAATAATGTTGATCCTGCTGATCCATGAGCATGATATATTTTTCTACCTGTTTACATTTTCTGTGATTTCTTTCCTCCATGTTTCATATTTCTCTCTATAGAGCTCTTTCACCTCCTTAGTTAATTATAATCTTAGGAATTTTATATTTTTTGTTGCTACTGTGAGAAGTATTACATCTTTGATTTGATTCTTAGCTTGCCTGTTGTTGGCATATATGAAGGCTACAAATGTACTTTGTAATTTATCAATTCCAGGAGTCTTTTAGTTTAATCTTTGGGGTTCTAAATATAAGATCGTATCATCAGCAAAGACCTATTTAACCTATTCTTTCCCATTTGGATACTCTTGATTTCCTTCTCTTGCCTGATTGCTCTGGCTAGGACTTATAACACTATATTAAATAAAAATGATGAAATCAGGAGATCTTGTCTGGTTTCAATTTTTTCCTATTCATTATGATGTTGGCTATAGGTATGTCATATATAGCCTTTATAATTTTGATGTATATATCATCTATACCAATTTTGGTAACCATTCTTATCATAAAAGTATGCTGAATTTTGGGGGGGATAAATTAAGTGTTTTATTAGGGCCACATAAATATTGTTCACAATCAAGGCAAATATACTGTGATTACATTTATCCTTTCATATAACTTTTTGTTATCCCTGAAATTCAGAATGTCCTCTTTGTTTTCATTTGTTTTATATTCTTTGAACTTCTGGCTAATTCTTCCCACATTGTCCCCACAGCTCTTTGGAACTCTTCCCAATATAGTTTGCTACATATTCCGACCTGACAGATAATCCATTTTCTTGAAGATATCACGTGTCCTGCTGAGATCTGACTTGGTTGTTCTCCAGATCTCTGCTACACATTTCTCCTCCTAGAACCTCCCCTGTCTTTGTTCTGTGACTGTCATTACCCTTTTTTCTTTGTTGGATTCCCCACTTCCTGGATCCCATGTTTTGGGATCCTGTTTTTTGATTTACCACTTCATTTTGCTGGAACACATCCTCCAGTGTCTCCTAACAAAGTACATTGGTAGGTATCCTTTTGTCTTAGGGTCTCTTTCCCTCCTTTCTGCTCAGTCATTTTCTAAAACTTATCTACTTGTATCTCCCCGTGTTATGGTTTGGAATTTTTGATGTCTCTTAGTTTTACTACAGATAGGTTTTGTGTTTCTCATTCTTCTGTATATTTGAGGTGATTTTCAAATAGGAAAGTCAGTGATGGGAATATTTGGGACCTCACCATCTGGAAAGCAGAAATGCTATTTTCCCTATTTATCAGCATAGGTGAATATTTTGTGTGTGCTTGTTTATCTTTTTGATTTTCCACTTGTGTGAATTATCTAATAATACCTTTCAAAGGACAGGAGTTAGGCAATCTGAAAATGAGAGCAAATAACTATGCATGCCAGTCATCTGAAACACCAGCACCATCACAATCTCAGAGGAAACAAGTGAGAAAAATAAGCACTAGAACTTCTGTGTTTTCTGAAAATTATTAAGCATGCTGAATTTTTTCAAACCTTTTTTTGTATCGACTGAAAGGATCACGTGATCTTTGTTTTTACATCTATTTATGAGGTGGGTTATGTTTATAGATTTGTGTATGTTGAACCATCTTTGAATCTCTGGGATGAAGCCCACTTGGTCATAACAAATTATGTTTTTGTAACCGAATTTGGTTGACTGAGATTTTATCAAGAATTTTTACATCTATTTTCACAAGGGATATTGGTGTATAGTTTTCTTTTTTTGTTGTATCCTTTACTGGCTTTAGTATTAAGGAGATATTGGCTTCATAGAATGAGATGGAGAGGATTCACCCCTTCTCAATGTTGTGGAATAATTTCTGCAGTGTAGTACAAATTTTTCTTTGTAGGTTTGGTAAAATTCAAATGTGAAACCATCTGGCTGGGACATTTTTTGATGGGATATTTTTAATTGCTGCTTCAATTTTGGTTCTTGATATTGGTCTGTTCTGGAGTTCTGTTTTTTCCTGATTGAGCCTGAAGAATTTGCATGTTTCCAAAAATTTGTCAATTTCTTCCACATTTTTAAGTTTATAAGCATAGAGATTTTTATAGTAGTCTGAGATGATATTTTATATTTCTGTGATATTCGTTGTGATTTCTCCCTTTTTACTTTTAATTGCAGTTATTAGAGTCCTTTCTTTTCTGTTTCTAGTTAACCTCGCAAGAGACTTGTCAATTTTATCTATCTTTTCAAACAGTCAACTTTTTGCTTCATTAATCTTCAGTATAGTTCTTTCATTCTCAATTTCATTTAGTTCTTCTCTGGTCTGATTATTTCTTTTTTCTGGTGGGTTTGGGATTGGTTTGTTCTGCCCTTTCCAGTTACTTGAAATGATTCATTAGGATGCTGATTTGTATTTTTTTTTTTTTTTTCTGTCTCGTGGATGTGGGTACTTAAGGCTATGGGATTTCTTCTCAAGACTGCTTTTGCTGTATCTCACAGATTTTGATAACTTATGTCCCTATTTTAATTTAGTCTAATAGTTTTTAATAGATTTTTAAAGATTTTCTATATACAAGATGAGATTATCTGCAAATAGAGAGAAGTTTACTTTTTCCTTCCAATTTTAATGCCTTATTTATTTTTCTTGCCTAATTGCCCTAACTAGATCCTGATTATAATGTTGAACAGAAATGGCAAAAGCAAGCATCTTTGTTTTGTTCCTGGTCTTAGAGGAAATAATCCAGTCTTTCATTTAGGCATGATATTAGCTGTGAGGTATTTTGCAGATGTTTTTTAACAGATTAAAAAACAGTTATTTTCTATTCCTAGTTCATTGAGTATTTTGTGTTATGCAAAAGTGATAGATTTAGTCAAATAGATTGAAATAAAAGAATGGGTAAACTTACACTACACAGATTATAACCATAAAAAATTTGGATGGCTATCAGATAACTTCCAATATAAATAAATATATAGAGAAGTAGATAGATAGATGGACAGATATTACATATAAACAGAGACAAAGAAGAACATATTATAGTAGTAAAGCAATATTTTATTAGGGAAATATAATAGTATGATTACATACACACCTAACAATGGGATCCCAAAATACATGAAACAAAAGTGGGCTTAATTAAAAGGAAAAATATGTAACCCACCAATAATAATTGAAGACTTTAATACTTGAGTTTCAAGAATTTATAGAACAACACAGAAAATAAACAAGAATAAGAGTTTTGAAGAACACTATCAATGATCTTCACTTCACTGAAATCTAGAGAACACTGCACAGGAAGAACAAAACAAACATGTTTTTTAAGTGAACATAAAACTTTCTCTAGAATAAACCATATGCTGGTCCATAATACAAGTCTCAATACATTCAAATGATTGAGCTATTTCAAATTATATTCTCTAACCATAACAAAATTAAATTATAAAAATGTAATAGGAAAAAATTGGGAAATTTCCAAATATTTGTAAATTAATACAGTTCTAAATAACCAATGTGTCAAAGAATAAATCACAAGTTAGAAAATACTTCTGAATTAAATTAAAATAAAAACACAACAGATAAAAATTTGTAGGCCCCAAACAAAGTGGCATTTAGTCAGAAGTCTATAGCTTTGTAGCCATTTTTAAAAAGTAAAAGAATTGCAGGTCAATAACCTAAAATTCCCCCTTAAGAAACTACAAAATAAGAAGAACAAGTAAAGTCAAAGCAAGCAGAAAAAAGGAAGCAATATAAATTAGAGACTAAGTAAATTAAATGGATACACATATAAGGAAATAGTGGAGAAAATCAATAAAGCCAATTTTCTTTGAAAAGATGAACAAAATTAACAAATCTTAGATAGGCCTCCAAGGAAAAAAAGTTATAAATTATTAACATCGGGAATGAATTTAGACCTTTATATTACCTCATACACAAATACAGCTCATACAGTGTTATAAGCCAAACACTTAAATGTAAGAGCTAAAACTATAAAACTATCATAAGAAAACATCATGGAAAATCACTGAGAACTTATACTGGGCAAAGTGTTTTTAGATATGACACCAAAGCATGGTCCATAAAAAAAGCTTTGAGACAGAGCCTCAAGCTATCACTCTGGATAGAGTGCTGTGACATCACAGCTCACAGCAACCTCCAATTCCTGGGCTCAAGCGAGTCCCCTGCCTCCACCTCCCAAGTAGCTGGGACTACAGCCGCCCACCACAAGGGCCTGGTCACTTTGTTGTTGTTGTTTGTTTGCAGCCGTCATTGTTGTTTGGCAGGCCTGGGTTGGATTCGATCCCGCCAGCTCAGATGTACGTGACTGGTGCCTTAGCCCATTGAGCCACAGGCACCGAGCCGATAAAAGAAAATATTAATAAATCAGTTTCATCAAAATCAAAAACTTTTGCACTGCAAAGTAAATCATTAAATAATGAAAGGCAAACTAAGGACTGGGAAAACATATTTGCAAATTACATATCCAATGAAAAATACTTGTATCCAGAGTACATAAAAAATTCTGACAATTAAATATTTAGAAGATAAACAATTCAATAAAATAAGATGGGAGAAGATTGGAATAGACATTTCACCAAGAAGATATCCTGCTACCTAATAAGTGAATGGACAGATGGCCAACATTACTGGTTATTTAAAAACTGAAAATTAAAGTAAAATGAAATACCACTTCACATCTGGTAGGATGGCTATACTCACAAAGATGTACTATAACAGATGTTAGTGAGGATGAGGAGAAATAGAGACTTTCATGCTTTTGGTGATGTCACATGTTACAGTACTTGGAAAAGAGTCTGGAAGAAAGACTCTAAAATGATGGTCCCTGTTGATTCCCACCCCCTAGTATTTACTCCATTGGTAATCACCTCTCCTTGAGTATAGGTACGACATGTGGCTTGCTCCTAACCAATAGAACACGGAAAAGAAATATTTGCCCCATAATTAAATTCGGATTTTATAAGATTGTAACTTTTATCTTGTTAGCAGATTCTCTCTTACTTGATCAAGTAAGCTGCTACGTTGTGAGCTCTCCCACAGAAAGGAGTACATGGCAAGAAAGTGAGGGTAGCTCTGGCCCACTGACAGCAAGAAATTGAAGCCATCAGTCCAACAACCCCCAAGGAATTAAATTACGCCCCAAACCACATACACTTGTATACAAATTCTTCCCTAGCTGAGACTGAGATAAGACCATACCCCAACCAACACCTTGATTGCAGTCCTGTGGGAGACCCTAAGCCAGAGGACACATGCTCAGACTCCTGACCCACAAAAAGCATGAGATAGTAGATATGTGTTGTTTCAATCTGTAATGTTTTAAGATATTTGCCGTATGGCAACAGAGATATTCCTCCTCTTAGCTGCTCAAAGGAACCAAAGGGTTAAAAAGCTACACATAAACTGCCTTACAAGCTAGCAATTCCAAGCCTAGGTAAACACCCAAGAGAAATGAAAGCATTAAGTCCACACAAATACTCATACACAAATGTTCATAGCAGCATTATTGTTACTAGCCCAAAGCTGGAAATAATCCAACTATTCATCAATGGGTGAATGGACAAACAAAATGTGGTATATCCATTCTATATGGAACTACTAGGAACTTCTGGGCAATTTTAAAACACACTTCACTGCAATATAAAGGCACCTCAAAAATATTATCCTAGAGGAAGGAAGCTCTATGCAAAAACTTTATATTATATTGCTTCCTTTGTATAAAATATCCAGACAAAGTTAACCTTTAGAAGCAGAAAGATCAGAGGTTGCCTGTGCCTGGAGGTGGGAGTGGATGGAAGGAATCTTTGGGATGATGAAAATGTTCCAAAACTGAAGTGTAATAATGGCTACCCAACCCTATAAAGTACTAAAATTCACTGAACACACTGACAGTGGGTGAAACTTAGGTATGTAAATAAGATCCTGGTAGACAGACGACCTCAGGAAGAATTATTTTCTCTCCCTAGTCATTTTGTCCCTGCAATACAACCCCAAATGAAACCCATAGAGAACCCTTATCATTCCATAAGAACTGCCCCGCCCAAACTGACTGAACCCCGCATTTGGTTCCTTTGAGCAGCTATGAAGAACATCCAGATGTTCTAGCTATACACCTTGATGGAAAAAGGAAATTTCCCAACTGAGCAGTGAAGGAAAGGTGAGATTTATAAAGCCAGGAAGGAAGAGCATTGTAAATGACAACAATAAAAAGATAGGAGCAGGAAAGAATAAGATAGAATGAGGAAGACTAAGTAGTTTAGTTTGTTTTGGCCAAATATTGCAGGAAAAGAAAATCTAAAGGTGAGCAAAGCAAGATTTTTTTGTTTGTTTTTTTTTGAGACAGAGTCTCACTCTGTGCCCAGGCTAGAGTACCATGGCCTCAGCCTAGTTCACAGCAACCTCAAATTCCTGGGCTCAAGAGATGCTTTGCCTCAGGGAGTAGATGGGACCTCAGGCACCCGCCACAATGCCTAGCTAGTTTTTCTAATTTTAGTGGGGCCAGGGTCTCCCTTTTGCTCAGGCTGGTCTCAAACTTCTGATCTCCATCAATCCTTTCACCTTGGCCTCCCAAGAGTGCTAGGATTATAGGTGCCACCACACCCAGCCAGAAAAGTAGAATTCTTAAGATAGTTTGGTCTTTCTAGCTAAAATCTCTGTAATTATCATTATTATTTTCTTCGTCATTAGCAATATTTACTAAGAAATTTGCTGCACACAATGTTAAGTCATAGGGGTAAAATGTATAACATGTACATGTTCAGGTATAAACATTAAAAATGGCAAAATCATAAAAGAGAAATATATTCTTTTGGAAATTATCTATCCTGTTACATTTTTCTCTCTTTCTCCTTACATTAGCAAGGAACAAAATAATGAAAAAGAAATCTAAGCTAATTTGTCTTCACTCTATAAGACTTTAACCCAGCAACCAGAGGAGCAAAGAAAGAGCTTCACAGTGACCCTGACAACTCATGTTTTTATAAACCCTAAATGGAAATAGATGCATACTCTAAGGTCAGAGATTCCAGTTCTAATTAGTGACTTCACTGACCTGTGTTTCTAAAGTGCTTTCTCAGAAGCACTGCTAATGGCCAATAAAATATATGCATCCCCTTCAGGCAATGGAACAAGGGAAAACTAGTAACAAAGCAACATAAGGGCATTCCAACCATACTTTTCAAAAGTCATGGTGAAAAAGGTTATTGTTCAATATTATAAAAGGTAGTCTCACTGTGCTCTTGTCTTTTTACACTGTGTAGAAGGCACAAGGATAATGAGCACATTTCCTTCGAGCCACAATTATGATGCTGAAATAAAGGCTGTGCTACAATAAACCTGGCCTTGTATTCTGATGTCACTGAAATCAGGGCAAGTGCTCTGTTCTGGCCATTGTTTCAGTATTTTCCCTTACAAGTTTATGCATAAAATATATGTTTTTAGGAGCCCATAAATTATTTCAGGAATTTATTTGGAAAGCTTAGCAATTTCAAAGCAGTCAGTAGTCACCCATCTATAAGGAAAGCTATGCTTTGACTATTAAATAGAAACCGAGGGAAGCAGATAGGAATCAGAACTGCCAGAAATGCACAATTCAAAATAAGGAAAGCCAACAAGAGTCACAACAAAAGTAATTACTGCTCTAAGAAAAGCATTCAAGAATTTGAAATAGACACAGAATTTTTCACCTTAATTGATTTCTACACAAATATACATATAGTCCATCTGTTTATATCAGTTCACAATCTTCTCTGTTTGGGTTAAACCTTCATCTCTTTCCTTGGTTAACTTCTATAGATACAGTAGAAAATTTTATTCTGTGTTAGAATGTCACAGACTGACTAACTCGAACCTAAAATAGAGAACAATGTGAAAGCCTGTGAGTGTGACATTCAACTTGAGGGCCCCATAGAAAGTGATAATATCAAGCAGAGAGTGGTGTTAGATATGCCCAAAACTGCTGGCATGAGATCACCCAAGCTTGGTTCCATAAGGAATTCCTCCCCACGACCTTTTCTCTCCAGCTCATGCTCACTTATTTAATTTAGCTCTGCAAATTAAAATTTGTTGAGGTATTTGTAAAGAGACACATCCTTTGCCTTAATAATTCTTCCAGGTGGAAAGTGCCAGGAGATGGGTAACTTTTGGATCTTTGGTATTCCTATTTGTCTTTGAATGGGTAATGCTTCCACTCTTATATGTGAGAAAATGGGGGAGAAAATGTAGTGGAGAGATTCTGAATAAGGTGCCAAATAGAACTATAATTCTATTAGTATATACATAATCAGAAATATAGTAGAATCTCTTACGTTGACCAACCAAAGAACTGTAACAAACTGGTCAACAGGCATAGTTGGTCAACATAGGAATGAGGCCTCCTGTACATTGACCACATGTACAGTCTATGAAAATTAGGTCAACTTAAGGAGGAGGTTGATGTAGGGAGGTGGCCAACGATGGAGATTCTACTGTATATTCTTCTAATGGCTTCCAATAAAATAGTAGCAATGATGATAGTAAAATAATAAATGATTTTAGCTGAAAGGAAATTGTCATAATTTCCTGTTCCAATGATAAGCGCTGACAAAAATTCTCTCCTTGCATAAACTCATCAGTCTCTTCTGAACTCTCTTTTCAATGAGGCCCTAATGTGTAGGCTTCTGTGTTCATTTCTGCATTGTCCAAACTGTCCAATTTTAGCAAGAACCCTGCTTAGTTAATTTAACCAAAATCCCCTGCTCTTGATATCTGATCATGTGATACCTGCCTGGATTCTCCATCTTCCACCATCCCACAGAGGATCACCCTGGACTACCATCAGTAAGGATCCTGTTGGGTCAGGTTAGCTAAAATCACCTATTGCCTCTGATGCTTCCTCTTAGTAATTTTTTATTCACCCTCCCGCACGGTGCCCCTTAGCTATAAATTTCACCTTTTCTTATTGTATTCAGTGTTGAACCCAATTTCTCTCCCCTGCTGCCAAACCCTCCTGCAGTGATCTCTACACCTACTGTGATAGTCCTGAATAAAGTTTGCCTTACTACTTTTTTCCCCCCAGGGTAACAGAGAGATTTTATATAGGAAGAACAAAGAGAAAGTTTGGAGCACTCTTCCAAAGAGAGTTGGAAGTGGGTCCCTCTCATGAAGGAGTAGAGGTAAGAGAGATCTTGTCTTATCATTTTTTAAAAAATGAAAGAATAATTGTTTTTCAGAAGGTCTGCAGGTATCTGCTGTGCACTCCATCCCAGGCTTTGTCATCCATTTCCTTGGCCTCTGAGATTAAGCTGCAGAGGCTGTGTTACTCCCTTATGGCATTTACAACATCCAGATGATTCCTGGACACAGAATAAAGCTCCTCTCTAGACATATGAGGGTGCCTGGCCATGGGCCACGCCACAGGCTTTGCAGATTCCTTGAGGGCCAGGACCCTTCAACTCAGAGCTGCTGGTGCCTTTGCTCCACCCGAACTCCCTGCCTAACCAGGGCACAAGCAGGGTACTCACTACTGCAAGGCCTGTTGGAGATGACCCTGCAGAGTTGCTGCAGTACAGGACAGACCCTCCACCAGAACAAGACCAGAAGGAGTAACCCAGGACGTGGCCTCATTTCCTATCACAACCTACTAGACACAGGTGGGGATAAAAAAAATAATAATAATTGTTTTTTTTAAAACACTTATGGTGCTATGAAGATAGCATTAGATTCATTATTGGACCCCCGCACCTCTCACCCAGGACCCTAAGTACATACCTCTGAAGCCTTTGTCTTCACTTCTTACCGATAAATCAAGGATCCATTGGTGAGTTACGCTCCGGGACCACTGTTCTGAACAGTGACCCACGGGAGCTGGCAAAGGTAGAGTTTTATTTTTAAGATTCAGGGTATACTCCAGAAACCACATTAATCTCAAACAAACAGAGACTGGCTTAGAGTCCTCAGTTTCTCTGTTTGTAAAATCTGTTAGGGTCCCAGGCTTCTTTGTCTGAAAGGTCCTGGTGGGGTTGGAAGTCTTTCTTGGCTTCTGTCTCTAGTGTGGATTATTCCTTGACACCTGAGCTAGAAGTTCTGCTTCCTGGCTCATTATATCAAGTGGAGATTCAGACCCCAACTTCTGGGATGGGAATTTTTTTTTCACTCTTTGTGAGGCTTCTTTGTTCTCTCCATTTGATCCTGCTTCTCCCAGGAAAATGTCTCTGTATTTCCCTTACTGAACTTCTGCTGACTTTCTATTCCTCCAACTTTCCCCCTCCTTTTCATTGGCATGATTTTGCTGAGGATAATTTGGAACTTCACTGGTTTTGAGAAATTTAAGATCTCCCCCAACTGAGAGAGGAGATTTAAGACCTCTCCTTTCCCATTTCTTCTGCTCCTTCTTTTTCTTCTTACGACTTTCCATTTCCCCTACAGTTCCCTTAACTTGAACCCTTCTCTCCTCTGTTCCTCTGTGCAGCCCTGCCTGGCCTGGCCTCTCTCTTTCCACGTCAGCCTCTTAACTTCCTACAGTTATTGGAACAGTTGGCCCCTACCAGTAGTGATGACTCTCATAGGACTTGGGGTCCCCCAAAAGCAATAATCTGAGATGCAAAATAAAAATAATTGGTCATAGACTGAATACTTTTATCCTCTCAGATTGGCTTTGGAAACATACAGAGGATGCTAGTTGTCTCCTAAGCCTAAAAGTTAGTTCACAACCTTCCTAAGAATATGTATCAGAAAATATAAAAATTAAAGATATTTCCACAAATATTAGTTAGTTTGTTTGTTTGTTCATTTATTTATTTTAAGACAGAGTTTCACTCTGTCATCCTGAGTAGCATGCTGTGGCATCATAGCTCACAGCACCCTTGAACTCTTGGGCTTGAGAAATCCTCTTGCCTCAGCCTCCTGAGTATCTGGGATACAGGTGTGCAGCACAATGCTTCACTAGTTTTTCTGGGTTTTGTTTGCTTGTTTGTTTGTTTGTTTGTTTGTTTGTTTTTAAGTAGAAACAGGGTCTCACTCTCGTTTAGGTTGGTCTCAAACTTATAAGCTCTAAGCAATCCACCCACCTCAGCCTCCTACAGTGCTATGATTACGGGCATGAGCCACAATGCCTGGACCAGGCATTTAGTGCTTAGAAAAACAAAGCATTAGTTTTTATTTGTTTGTTTGTTTTGCAATTTCTGGCTGGGGCTGGGTTTGAACCCACCACCTCCGGCATATGGGGCTGGTGCTCTACTCCTTGGAGCCACAGGCACCGCCCAAAAAAGCTTTAGTTTTTATTGAGTAGCAATCTCAATTTTTTCCCCTTTTGTCAGAAACACAATTTGGATAAGATCATAAAGTGTAAAAAAAGCAATAACCAGAAGTAACCGTCTGTATTACTATGACTAAAATTTTACAATGAAAGCTATAAAAATCTCTTTGCATCTGTCTATATATTTATGTTATATTTTTTGACATCTGAATGGTATCATGGAATTGATTGGAGTTCTAAAATTGGCTTAGAAATAAAAGAACACTTATATAAATTAAGTATCCCTAGAACTGTCTGAAATACAAGAACACAATTATTTTCCAAATTCACTTGGATAAATCTATGGAAAATGACACTACTTAAATGTTGTTGGTTTAGTAAAAACATCTTGGTGTTCTGTATTATCAACGATAAATACAATGTGAGCATATACTTTCATTTTACTGTGGGTACTAGTCAAATAAATTTAAAAATAGCTAATAGGGAACTAACGTGAGATGATGGACAGCTTTGGCACTGTGGTATGTTTGCCTAGGAATAGTCTCCAAATCTTTTCAGTAACTTAAAACCTTAAAGTTATAATAAATTCAATGAGGGATATTCATTGAATACAGATTATTCCCATGTAAGATAGACTATTAAAACCTTAATTGCTAAACATATGTTTATTTACGTTGGCTTTTTTTGATATTGCAGATATTTGAGTCCATTCATAAACATATTCTTTTTTACATATTGAATTATTTTACTATAGTCTGTTTATTATTAGAATAATTTCCTGTGCTTTATGCCAATCTTGAGCATGTCATTGATTATTCAAGAGAAATGAGACTTCAGACTTTTATAAGAGCTAAAGATTTTACATCTTTGACAATGTTGCTTTCTCAGAAGAAAATACTAAATGAAATCTTATTCTTGAACTGACCTTGAGATTTCCCAGAAGCCCCTTGGAATATTTCAAAGGATTCATTCCCTTTTGGTAAAGAAAAATGTTTTGTTTTGTTTATAAAAAGCAACAACAGTTTGTTTGATGTATTAAATTGCATGAGAGTTTTATTAAATGACAAGAGATACTTTAAACTTCCCTTATTGTATTTGTATGGGTATATGTTATTAATACAGATAATTCAGTTCTACCCCATCTTGCAAAATAGGGAGTGAAAAAGTTGAAACACTTAATAGTAAGGAGAAGAAACCTGAAGCCGAGAAGGCTGGAGGCAGAAGCAAGGTTTAAAAAGGTAACCTCAGAGCCAGGTGCATTGGTGCATACCTATAGCCCCAGCTACTCAAGAAGCTGAGGCAGGAGGATTGCTTGAGTCCAGGAGTTCAAGTCCAACCTGAACAACACAGCAAGAACCCTGTTTTTAATAAAATTAATTACTTTTTTTAAAGAGTAGCCCCAAGGCTAGGAGCCCAAGAAGAGGAAGCTCTGCGGCAGCTGAAATTCTGTTCTCACAGAGGAATTGACAGATATTCCAATCTGCTACATATTCCAGGAAGGCCATGTACAAGAGGAAGTACTCAGCTGCCAAATCAGGGTTGAGAAGTATAAGGAGAAATGTCTTGCCCTTGCACACAAAACCACTTGGTAGTGACAAAAATAGTGAAGCCTGGATAGTAAACTTTGCAAAATGCCCAAATACTGAAGATGTACCTCAAAAGCTAATGAGCCACACAGAAAGAAAGCCCTTCTGCCAGTACGTAAGAGAACCGTGCCCACTAGCGTCCCTCCTGGGACCATTCTGATCTTCTTCACTGGCACCACGGAGGAAAGAGGGCAGTTTCCTGAAGCAGCTAACCAGTGGCCTGCTACTTGTGACTGGACCTCCGGTCCTCAATCCAGTTCCTCTGTATAGAAAACACCAGAAATTTGTCATCATCGCCTCCACAACAATTGATATCAGCAATGTGAAAATCCTAAAACACCCCACTGATGCTTACCTCAAGAAGAAGCAGCCGCTGGAGCCCAGAAAGTGAGATCTTGCACACAGAGAATGAGAAACGTAAGATGACAGAGCCGAGCAAAGTTAACAGAAAGCTGTGGTCTCACAAGTTTTCATCAACAATCCAAACTATTCCACAGCTCCAGGCTGACCAGTGATCTGTGTTTGCCCGAATGAATGAAGTGTGTCCTCTCAAATTGTTCTAAATTTCTTACCAATAACCTAATGGTATAACTGAAAAAAATTTGAAATAATGACATGTTATATGAAGTCCATAGAAATTTGTCACTACCTTCACCATCCATGGTATGTCCTGATATAATGCTACCTGGGTCATTATGAAAGTTTTGAGATACACAAAAATCAAGAAATGTCAAATCTGTGCGATGAAAACAAACGAAGCCAGACACTGAGAACTGCGTTTCTTGGGAGTGAAATAATGAACCATAACTGTTAAAACTTTGTAGTGACCTATGTGTATGGATTTTCTAATAATTAGATGTGTTTTTAAAAAGTATCAGTCCAAAGTCCAATTAGTATTTTTGTTGTGTGCCAAAGAAATGACCAATTTTTTTTTCAAATAATCTCTCATCGGACCTCTATACAAGATCATTTTTATGAGTATTTTTAGTGTTTTGTTTTTTGGTCATTCAGAGGTAACTTTTGTTTTACTTTTATGCTTTCCTGAAAGTGCTTGCAAACAAAAATGAAACATGTATTTTTTTTCCCTAGCTAATCCCTCCAAAACTTGGAAACTCTTACTCAATATTATTTCACAGCAATATAGTTATTTGCATAACTTCTATAAAAATATGTTCTTGTAACAAGACACAATTGGAAACATTGGTTAGTTACCAAAGTTTTAACTGGAATATCACATCTAAAAAGATGAATAGACTCAGACATGACCAGATAGGAACTGAGGTTGACTTTGGGAAGCCAGTGCTTACACAGACCTCTTGGAAAAACTGGCTAACTTCCTGGCTTACAGAGTTCCCAGCCTTATAGATAGTTACGAAAGTTCACTATCTAGTAGAACCTCAGGATAACTTGAGAACCTTGAGATATGAGGAATTCAGCCAAGTCTATAGCTCCTGCAGGTAAAGTCTGGGGACGAGTTCCTGGCTTAGCTTCCTAGCCTTGAAAGCCTTTTATAAGTCTTAATTGCTTTCATGAGAGTCCTTATCAAAAGTTCCAGCAAAGCAAACTTAAAAAGATCTATGTGATCAATTACAGTTCTTGCTGCACTCATAAAAATAATCAGGCCAAACTTAATGAGAGCAGACTTATTTTGTAAACGAGAATAATCTTACTTTCATTATCTTTGACAGAAATGGGTGTGATTGTAGAGAGAAATTTTATGTTTCCATGGAAAGCTATGGCATATCCTGTGGGTATTAGGTTATAATCTTGTTTATTGCCTCTAAGCTGTTTTTTACTTCTCAGAAAACTCCATTTTACTTTCTACTTTATTATCTACCGATAAACTGGACTGGATCCTGGACTCTTTAGTTCCCTCCAACAGCTGGCTACAACTCTCTAAACAACATTCATATTCTTCTCTTACCTCCCCTGGCTTGGAATCACTGAGAACTAACACTGTATATTTCCTGAAGCCCTCTGTAAACTGAAACTGGATGATTTGATATAAATTTTAAAGAAGTCATCACAATAGATCAGGTATGGGCAGCCTTTGCGTCTGCCACACTGTCGGTCACTCAGCAAGTTAACTGAAACAACTGATGCCATTACCAAAGACGCTCAAACTGCAACCCTGGAAATTCCTTGGATTGCCATTGCCATCCTCACTCCACCGCCTAAAGGTGCTTTGAGCTCAAATCTAGAAATCTTGACTTAGAAGCTAGGTTTCCAATCACTAATCTTGTTTTTGTTTTATTTTTATAGAAATCCCCCTCAATAAAAGCTGACTACTAATAAACATCATCAGCCAGATATCCTCAACTACCAAATCCCAGCAGGTAGTTCAACTGATTTTAAATGAAAAAAAGGTGGCCAAAGGAGAAAGGAATTGATATTGCTCAGAGAATGTCACCTCTTTATTTGAACAAGGAGAGGGTTGAAAAAGGCTTTCTCCTTGACTGAACTCAATAAGCCTACTCTGAACCCTCTTCTCAACTAAAACTTGACTTTGGGGCCTCCACGTTCATCTCTGCATCATTCAGTTTAGCAAGAATCCTGCTAAATCAGTTTAACCAGAATTTCCCAACCTCTCTATCTGATCGGCCTGATAACTGCTTAGAGTTTTCATCTCTCATCATCCCTTAGGCTTAGGTGTGTCTGAGTATCCTGGCCTGCCTCCAGCAAGAATCCTGGGTCCTCTGTCACTCGTGATGTTTCCTCTTAGTAATTTTTCACCCACTGAGTCCCCTCACTCAGCTTCTTGGCTATCCATTTCCACTTTCCATTGTTGTGTTCGGAGTTGGGCTGATGCCTCTTGCCTGCTGCAAAACCCCATTGCAGTGGTCCCTGCCTCTATGATGATGGTCCTGAATAAAGTCCTCCTTGCTGTTTTTTAACAAGTAAATAATATTTTCTTTAACAGTCCTCACTTAGGGATGACACAGACTAAATTTGTACCATACACACAAGTTGAGAAAACACTCTGCCCAGGTAACATGCTCATTGGGTGGGAAAGGAAAAGGGGGCAATCTGAATAAAATCAGCTGCTACTCCGACCTATCTTCTTGCCTTTCAGAGAGCCAAGGGACTCTCTATGAAGAGACAAGCTTTATCCTTGATTTTTGTTAGCAGAGATGAGAACACTTTATTTGCTTCCCGTAAGAACTGAACTTCCAGTGATGAACATTTAATCTGATGTAGAGCTGTGCAAAGGCAATCTATCTGTTTGTTTATTTTCTGGAGTTTCCAAAAATGTGCCCTTCATTAAAACAGCCTCAGGATACCAAACCATCAAACCACATTAGTAAAATACAAGAAAAACAACAAGCTGTGATGATTAAAATATGTGAACTTTGTAAAGCCTATTTTAATTCTATCTTAATTCATCTGTCATTCAGCATACTTAGAAGTTTTAAAGTATAGATGGATAGTGGCTAAGAGAGCATAGAAGGCAGACAGTGGGGAAGGGTCTCATTTAACGAAATCATATGACAGTGGCAGCACATAAAGGGAACATAAATGACTGACAGCAACAGCAAAATTGTCCTTATGGATTACCTCCAAGGGCCTAGCACTCACTGGGGCATATCAGCTACAATGCCCTGAGTCATAATCTTTGCCCTATGCTGGGATAGAACCCCAAACTGCCAGACTTGCCTGAGTTCCTATAAGGCTGGGCTTAGGAAGCATCTCTGACAGGCAGGATCCATCTCACCAAAATTTTTATTCTTTAATTTATTCAGCAAGAATTGACTGACATCTGTTATTAGCTCAAAGTTTTGAGGGATACACAGATAAATTAGATACAGTTCTTATCCTCAAGGAGTACCTGGGATATGACTCTTTGTGGCAAGAAGGTTTTTATCCATCTCTACATACTCCTTTCCCCCAAAGCTTTCCAGAGTATTTCATACTTTAATTGGAATTTGTTTATGATGCTAACACTAAAACTATCATCCCTATCCCACCACCCCAATAATTATCTTGAATTGTGAACCTCCCCATCAGCTCAGTATAAATACATTGCATATAGGTTAATATCTGTGTTTGGGAGAAAGGAAACGCATGTAAAATATAGACAGGAATTCCTTACACCCAGGAAACCCAAGTGGTAACAGCAGAAAACGGTATGCAAAAGGCCTGCATGTACAGTTTAGGCTGGTGCACATATTGGTGTGGGCTTATTCTATCACTAAGAATGATAAGCAAACACTTTATAGCAATTACAAGAATAAAACATTAAAATATACCCTAGTGATTTTAGTGAATACTTGTTTGATTTTTTATCTTATTTTAGTTATTTATTTTTTGAGATAGGGTCTCACCTTGTTGCCTATGCATGAGAGCAGTGGTGTCATTGTAGCTCACTACAACCTCCAATTTCTGGGTTCAAGTGGTCCTCATGCCTTAGGCTTCTAGTTGTTGGGACTACAGGCATTAGCCAACAAGCCCAGCAATTCTTTTCATTGTTATTTTTTGTGGAGATGAAGCTGATTTCGAACTCCTCGCCTCATGTAATCCTCCCTTCTCAGCCTCTCAAAGTAGTAGGATTATAAGGGTAAACCACCATGACTGAGTAAGAATACTGTTTAGAAACAGAGAAAAAGATGCATGAAGATATAACAAAATAGAAAAGAACTCAGAGAAGTTGGTCATGATATCATACTCTCACAAACTGAAGAAATATAACTTTATTTCTTTTCTTTATTCTCTCTTTGCATTACCTACATCTTCCCAAATCAGATCCCTACCACAAGAATGACTTTCCCCTTCCTCAGCTTCATTGACACCTTATAAAACTGAGATAACTGCTGATTCTAACTAGCAAGGAGATAAGTTTCTACATCATTTTGTGGCTTTATGTGAACTAAGTATGTAATAAATTTGCAATTTGACATCAATAGGCAGGTGGTACTGGCCTATCTAGACATGGGGATGACATTCAAGAGAGGGTAGGGTAGAGGATGGGAATGTAAGTCTCATCAATAACCAGAGAGGAAGAACCCCACTGGGAGTGACCTGGGCCCATTCAGGAACCAGCCTCTGAGAACTCAACTGAAGAAGACAGTAAAAGGGTTTGGCACAAGAAGGAAGGAAGACCAACTATTGAATTTTGACACCATAATCCAGACTTAACTCTCTAGAATCTATGTAGATACTTCTAGAAAAAATGCCCAATGCAAATTATGAAAGACATTTCTTAAATGTGTAAAATCTAAAAAGAAAAAAACTAGAACATAGAAAAAGCATTTTGCTAGATGGAAAATGGTAAGGAATAATAATTGACTTGGACAAAAACTGTACTGTCTGCAACTATGCCTAAGGAGAAGCCAGGAGAGGTTCACCCTACAGAATCCCAGAGAAGCTCGGGATTTGGAATCAATCAAGCAAACAGAAGTCAAAGAAAACATAAAGGGCTGATACCAGAGTGTATCAAAAGTCTAGTTGAACTCCCAGATCCCCACACCCGTTCCAAAGAAGGAAGCAACTAGCCCTCCCCTACTCCTGAAGGAAATGATTAGGTATGAATCTGGAGAATTGAACTGTGGAGATTCCATATCTAGGGACACCAGGAAGAGATAAGTATGGAGCTGAGGCCTCAACTGAAAAAAAGAAGGAATATCAGAAAGTTTGCATAATGAATGATGAAGCTTCCCCATGCCCACCAGCCTTCACCCAGCTTCCAGAACACTTGTGGCCAAGCAGGAAACTAGGAAGTGCTCCTTCAGGGAAAAAGAAATCCCTAGAGAGAAGTTTACATTTCTATCAAAATTCAAGCAAATGACCTAAACTCTCTATTTTGAAGCCTATTAATTGACAACCTGTCCAAACACACAAAATTTCTAAAAAGCTTTAAGTGTCTTACCCTTAAATATGGACAAGAGAAAAGAACAAGACTCTTGGAAAAGGAAAAAAAGAAAGAAAATTTCAACATGAAAGCTAATAAACAAAACAAGACAAAAACTAAGAGTAGACAAAACAAGAGGAAGCAGTAGAATCTTACATAGTTTTGTCATTAATATTCTCAGGCAGATGATAGAATAGTAAAAAAACAGAAAATGCTATCAAATAGGAAAGTTGTGGAATATGAAAGAGACTTTGAAAGTGAAATCTGTGATGGCTCATATAAATTGAGCTTAATGAAGGGGTTGGAAGATCACAGAAGGCTCATCATTTGAGTGCTGGGATTTCCAAAAATAGATGTAGAGAAAAGGTAAGAGAAGAGAAACTTCAAAAAAAAGTTCTCGGAACTGAAGCACTTGAATATCCTGATTCAAAGTTTCATCCATATGGTTGCACTTAGGTGCATATCATTCATCCCTATTTCTGAATGGTATCCCATCTCTGCTATTCTATTTTTTAACTCAAATGCATGAAAGCTTTTATAAAAAATTAAAGTTCCTATAAAATTCAAAGAAAAATATAAGCGAACTATCAATTACTTATTTTTAAACCATTATAAATTAGTGTTTATTTGTGTTTATTTAATAATAAACACCACCAGTGTTTATTTGAATAAACAATATTATTGTTTTTTGTTGTTGTAATTTTTAGCCGGGGCCGGGTTTGAACCCACCACCTCTGGTATATGGGGCCAGCACCCTACTCCTTGAGCCACAAGTGCTGCCCCTAAACAAACAATATTATTGCCAGAAATAGTTGAAGTTTTCTTCCTGTTCTTTTACATATTTTAGGAAAATGTAAATTTTATAAATTCCTGTGTTAATAATGTAGTTCATATGAAAGATTTTAGAGAGATTTTGCCACCAATTATAATAGCCATGCAGATGAAACATAATGAAAACATTTGTGACTTGCCAGTATAACACAAAAAGTAGAAGAGAATGGAAGGTCTCTCAAAAAGGAGGCTGCAAACTAAGATCTTGCCCTACCCCTCTTTGAGTTTGCACTCTGACACTTAGTAGGTGCCTCTGCCACAGTCACTCCAGGTATAACCCTCAACCCTCAGCTTTGTGTCTTTCCCTCTTCCTTTGTCCTCAACCTGAAATGTACTTTCCATTTTCTTGCTGCCTAGCTAAGTGACTCTATCTATATTTCATGGAGAATTTCAAATGCTGCCTTCTAAATGATGACTTTTCTAGCCTCTCTAGCCATGGTGCGTTTCATCATCAAAGCCATCTTGTGCAAATTCACAAAACACAGACTCCTGAGCCCAACACTATCTTGGTGATAGCATCTTAAAAGAAAAGAAGACAGGTAACATTTCCTGATGCCTCTGGTATAAGTTATACTGAGGATCCACTGGGTCCTAATTCCTATATGAAAAGGAAGTTCCCAGGCCTATTTAGAACATGCATTTTAGGAAATAAAAAGAACATGAGAGCCTATGAAATTTAGTATAAATACCAATACAAACCTAAATGTAAGTGTAAATACACACAGATCCTCAAGTGCTTTTCCTCTTAGGGCCTAATCAAAATCACCCTTTTCAAACAGTGTTCTCACTGATGTAAATCTCAGTCCCAGCTAAATGAAACATATTGAGTTATTTGATGGAAACCAAGATTTGAATCAGTTTTCCATTTTAATAAGCAGAAACAACTGGCTCAAACCTTTCTATCAGACCCCAAATGCACTTTTTTAATATAAGTAAAAAGCAGCAGAATTGCTTTTAAAAAATGTTTTTCTGGGCATATTTCAAAAAAATAACTTGTGTTTTTAGTTGCAAGGCAATAGTATTTCAAAGTTGAATCATGTTAATTCTTAATGTATGACAAAGGCTGTAATGCCTGGGTAAATATGTGGACTATTTCCCTACATAGTTTTAATTACGTATCTTTAAAAAAAAATACTAGCCTCTAGAAATAAGAAACATAGGTAATTAGAATAAAAACATACCACATACTCATTTATATGAATTATCTGCAGTCTTCCAAATGTAGAAATGTGCAAGTTTGCCATTTGGCTCCTAATTTATTATGCATTTTCTTGTTTTGCATGTGATCATATTTACTGCTTATAAATTTTACTGCTGGTGGGGACAGATGCTCCAAATCACCCATAGTATATAAGCTGTTGAATTTTTTTCTTTCCTTTTTTTTTTTTGAGAATGCTGTGACATCACAGCTCACAGCACCCTCCAACTCCTGGGCTTAGGCGATTCTCTTGCCTCAGCCTGCTGAGTAGCTGGGAATACAGGCACCTGCCACAGTGCCCGGCTATTTTTTGTTGCACTTTGGCTGGGGACAGATTCGAACCCACCACCCATGCTTTACGGAGCTGGTGCCCTACTCCTTGAGCCAGAGGTAGTACCCATAAATTGTGGAATTTTTAATTTGTGAGTCACTGATGAGTCAGACCTTCGTTGGGACCATGTACAATAGCAATGAGCTAGAAATAATAATTAACAAATAGGCCATCTTATACCACTAGTCAGAGGACTTTTGCATCAGAATCCAATAAAATCTCACAGAAAAGGTGCTTGTAGCACAGTGGTTATGGTGCCAGCCACATACACTGAGGCTGACTGGTTCAAACCCAGCCCAGGCCAGCTAAAACAATAATGATGACTGCAATAAAAAGTAGCTGGGTGTTGTGGTAGGCACCTGTAGTCCCAGCTACTTGGGAGGCTAAGGCAAGAGAATTGCATAAGCCCAAGAATTTGAGGTGGCTGTGAGCTGTGACACCATGGCACTCTACCAGTGAAACTCTGTCTCAAAAATAAATAAACTCACAGAAAAGCAACAGATTACATGCCAGTGAGTTAAAGTGCCCCCAGCTATATCTAGCACATGCAAATATTAATCAATACTTATTGGATGAATGAAGAATTAATAATTGAATTTGTTTCTCCATTACAACTTTGGCTTGTTTTACCATTCCTAATTGGGAACACGCTTCAGGAAAAAAATCCTTTTGTGCCAACAAACACTCTATCAAGTCTCTTCTGCTTTGCCTGTGGGATATGTTAGAGCAGTGGTTCTCAACCTTCTTAATGCCGCAATGTCTTTTCATTGTTAAAAAGGGGTCGCAACCCACAGGTTGAGAACCGCTGTGTTAGAGGGACAGGCACACAACTTAACTATACATGCCTAAAGGCCCAGCCGAGAAAAGAAAGGAGAAAGAGAAATGATCAGTAGAAAAATAAGCCATTGAAAATAGAATTTAAATGGGAATACTTGCATCCATGTTTTGACTTTGGAATTAGCAAGTAATTAATCTATACATCATGGAATTTTAAGTGGAGGCAGTAGATTAACAACCCCAGCAATAATAATGGATTAAAGGCTTATTTTGTGCTGAGAACTTCATTAGGAGCTTTATATAAACCTTTTATTAGCTCCTTATATAGATTCTGTTTTAGTATCATTAACTGACCACTTTTCTTTCAGATGAGAAAATTTACATATTAAAGAACTTTCAGTGACATACCCAGAAAATTGGTGGTAAAAGCCTAGCCAACTCCTCTTAGCCCTGATCTCTCCCATGAGCAGATGTATTTCAATGTAGTAGGCAAGAAAGTGAGGAATGGACTGCAATCACCTAGGATGCAGTCCAAGTCCTGGGTCTACCACTTACTCACACAACACCCCTGGACACACTATTCAACCTTCACCTAGGATGCAGTCCAAGTCCTGGGTCTACCACTTACTCACTCAACACCCCTGGAAACACTAGTCAACTAGTCACTATTCAAGGAGCTATACTTTCTTGTTAACAACACTTTGTCTGAGGCTTATTATGATTCAAGGTATTTGAAGCACTCAATTCAGGATCTGAAATGTGGCAAACCCTGAATCTCGGCAGGAATTATTTGTGATACTGGATGTTACATCTTTGTGTATATTAAAGAGTCATCTATCATGCTCTAGGTACATTTTTAAAGCTCCTTGAAAGGTCTACAAGTCACAGGAGAGTAGAACAGACATCTACACCTCTCCCACAGACAGTCAAACTTCTTATGGCCAGCATCAGTTAGACCCAATGACACCACTTATGCTGGGCAGTTGGAAAGCAAAAGGCTTAGAGAGAATCCAAGTTTGGTGGCAGCCAGCATAATCTGAAATGTATTTCTAGAGAGGGCAGTGCACAGAGGCCACTAGCAGTAGAAGCCTGGGGTAAAACAAAGACCCTGAAGGACTGTACTTAATGAATTGATACCACTTGAAGTGTCCCTGATCATTCAAACTTGAAGTGACTAACTCAGAGGACACTTAGCACCAAAACGATGAGCAAGGAGATCCAGTGAATGAAGCAGATAAATAATTTCACCAACCTCACCACCACATGGGAACACATTCTCCTAACCGAGAAAACTGAGGAAGAGTACACGGTCTTCTTCCTCAGGGCAAAGCAAGCCTTTCCCCAGAATTAGTCATGGCCAGACCAAGTGCAGCAGCAGTAAAGAACAATGAAATGGTCAACTGACCTCACCATCACCTCCCTCCACACAGTGCCAACCAACACATCATTTGCAAAATGTCACAAGAAGCATTTAATTAAGCTGATAATGGCTGTTCCTGTTATCTTAGTCTATAATTATTCTTTATTTCTTTAACATAAACAAATTAGCTGTAATAGTATGTCAGATGGTATTTTCAATCTCCACAGGACTTCTAATTTGTAGTCTTTTCAGTTGCTGATTAATCAAAACTGTCTAGAAAACATGCTCTCAACCCCAGGCTTCTGCCTCTCTGGTGCTCTTCTGGCCCCAGAATGTCTATTCATTTACTTTCTTCTCAGTGGGACAACATTTTTTCTTTGTCTTCAAAGGGATAATTTCGCTTTCTAAATGTGCGGTAGAACTCCAAGATACAAGTATAATTTTGATTATTTCATGTATGTATTAGAAAATTTCCATATTTAAGGCAACAATGTTCAATAGCTAAATGCAATGCAGGCACATTTTAGAATCTGAAAATATTTTGTCCTTGCCAACTAGTTTAAAATGAGTTGCTACTGGCATCTACCCATAATTAATGGGGATGTCTTACCTGTCTACAAATATGAAAACTCCATTTGAGTAAGAGACAGGAATAAAGGGATACATTCCCATCTGTGAAATAGGGTGGGCTTAAATTTATTTTTTCTATCACACCACCCATGCATCCAACAGGCTATTACACTCCTGCAAGAGAAGGGGGTCATCAAACAGGCTTCAGGGGCTGATACCTGGCAAGAGAGGGAGAAAGGGAATTCAGCTTTCCCTCCAGCCAACCTTTATAATCACTATACTGAAGGCAGTGCTCCTTTGTTGGTATGTTTATTAAATGACAAAGACTTAAGTGGATTGTCCAGGTAGATCAGTTTTGACAATCATTTCACCTATTTACTCTGCCACTGAAACTGGTCTCTTATCCTAAAGAAGCATAGCTGGGGGCTGTGCCTGTGGCTCAAAGGAGTGGGCGCTGGCCCCATATGCTGGAGGTGGCGGGTTCAAACCCAGCCCCAGCCAAAAACTGCAAAAAAAATTTTAAAAGATAATAATAAAAATAAAAAAGAAGCATAGTGGGCTGGCCTGATATTTAAAAATATATGTTCTCCAACCTGAAGGAAAACTAATTTAATTTTAATAATTACTTTGAGTACGTTTCTGTACCAAGAGACTCAATGTAGCTCGTCAGTATCTTCTTCTATATGTGTATTTGCTAAAACTTGTCCTACTCTTTCTGTTCCATGTCTTCTGACAGAGTACTGGCTGTACGCTTTTTTGAGGTTTCCTGAATTGTAAGAATCTACATTTTTTTCTTACAATCATTTAGAGACAACCAATATGTTATGGAGGTGAACTTACTATTTCCCTCTCTGAAACAAACCAGTGAAGAGAAGATTTATAGAAGGCAGTTTCTTTTTTAGGCAAGCATGTCAAGGAGAAACATTTTTTTTCTTTTTTTTTTTTTGCAGTTTTTGGCCAGACCTAGCTTTGAACCTGCCACCTCTGGCACATGGGGCCAGCGCCCTACCCCTTTGAGCTAGAGGGCTGCCCAGGAGAAACATTTTTTCAACACTAGCTCAGCCCTTGGGAAGCACCGTGCTCAAGAAGAAACTCAAATGAAGATTTCAGGGTCTTTCTCTGTTCCTTTCTGAGTTCATTTCCAAGACATCAGAGGCCCCACTCTAAGTCACTGCTTTAGAAGTATCTCTATTATTCAGTAACCCTTCAGAAATTAGAGGTTAGGTCAGAATCACAAAGATCAACTTGAGATAATGCCAAAATCTTTGTCACAATAACTTTTCATACTCCAGGCTAGCTTATGTTTTCCAAAATGAAATGACCGGCCTCCACACATTAGCTGCATTCATTCAGATGCATTTCTGGCATGTTTAAATATTTCAACTCAATTTGGTTGAATTCTAGAATGATGAAAGAAGCAGCAAACTTCAAGAATCATCAAATGTCAACAAGAAAAAGCTTCAAAGTAGGTGGAGGAGGGATAACATCTAAATGCTAATGTTTGCAGCCTCTGGCGGTGTTTTCCACCAGTCTCTTCTCCCGACCATGTGACTAGAGACAGCCATGCTGTCTTCCTGAACAGATGAGGCTTCATGCCAAAATTTGGAAATAAAAGTACATTGCTCTTTTCTTAATGCAGTGACATCTTTTTCCCAGTAAATGTTTTAAGTCAGTACTCAGGGGATAAAGATTTAGCTTATTGCCTTTGCTTCAGTAACTTTTTTTCCCAGGATTTCCATCCAGTTTAGAGGGAGAGCTCAATTTTAGGCAATATCTAAACATTCCATAAAATTTTTTGTCTTCATTTCAAACAAGCAGTAAAACTAAAAGCCATTGATTTGCTGGGACCTAGTAAAGAACAATATTTTAATTTAAATAAAATATGTAAAGCTGAGTGTTATAACATCAATACTATAGAAATGGCTCCACAAATATCTGTAGTGATGGGCCCAAATTTACACATTATGTCTACCCTCCATCTCTTTATAGATTTTAACCTGCTTTTGACTTGAAATGCTATATGACAAAAGACAGTCACCTGGAATGGGCAGTTATTTCTGTATGTTTTATGTTCTCCTTACTTTTTGAAACCTCAGCTATCGACCCCAGGGCACTCGCCTCGTTCCTTCAGAGCAAGGACTAATACAGCTTTTAAAACAGAGAGAATTGCTCAGCTTTTGTGGCAAATTTAATCTGCTCAGTTCATGGTGATTTCCAATGGTTTTGTGAGCCAGGCCTTGAGAGAAGATGACTTTGGACTTACTGAGTTTTTAAAATATTACTTTTGAAAGGATAGATAATATGACAAAATAAAACATTGCCGTCTGACAGGAAGAAGAAGTATAAAACTTTGTTTGGGGGACTGGAAGAGAGATATGGAGGGGTTAAGACGAAGGGAATCTGATCCCTGGATGTCCGTTGAGGGAAATGGTGGTCTATCTCTTCCCTGCTTCCAACATGGCACAACAGAGAAATGGCTGCAAAGACAGATCTGAGTCTGGATAGATGGTCCTGGGAAATTGGACCCAAGTCTCCCTGATGCTCTTTGTTTTGTTAGTAGAATCCAGAAGTCATGTCCTCACATGTCTATGGGTGGCTGTGGAAGCTCTTACCTCAAAACAAGGAACAAAAGTGGAAAAGAGAGACAAAGAGAAGAATGCCCAAAGGCTAGAATGATAAAACGGTGCTGTAGCCAACCTCAGAGGTTCAATCCTTCCCACAGGAAGAGTCAATGAGGAGAGCCATCACACCTTCCTGGTACCAAAAAACCATACTGGAAGTCAGACAAGCCCACACCTGGCTGCAGTGGCTACATTGAAGGTTGGCTAGAACCCACAGAGCATTCTGTCACCTCCCACAGACTCCCCTCTCACCACCTCAGGGATGTTTTCCATAAGCGTTCTCCACAAACAGAAGAAAAGAGAAGTGGAAAGGAGAAGAGATACAGAAGAAACCTAGAGAGGCTGACAATGATGTCTAAGTCAACCTGAAAAAGAATTGCTGAAGACTGGAGAAAAGTTACGCAAAAGGGGCAAGTTTGCCTTTTTCTTCCACTGAGATCAGAAAAGGGATCTTGTGAAGAACCTATGAGAAGTTAAGATTTTTGCAAATTGCACTGTATGAATTATGCGCACCTCTCTAGAACTGTCATTTTCATTTACATCAGCATGTATTTATGAATTTTTCTCTTAGATGTGATAACCACTGTATTTCTCTCAGGGGTACCTGCCACGTCGGTCTGCAGAGAAGCTCCCCTGTCTCGCTGTTTGTCTGTCTGGCTATCTCCCTCTGTCTTTCTGTCTATCTCACTTTCTAACACATTAGTCACCAAATCCACTCCTTCTACCTAATTTAACAATAGCCATATGTCATTTAAGGACGGGGATATGTTCTGAGAAATGCATCATTGTGTGATTTCATTGTTTGACATCACAGAGCATCACAGAGCCTGCTACACAAACTGAGGTGGTGTAGCCTCGGCGATATGGTATAGCGCATTGCTCCTAGGACACAAACCTGAGCCACATGTTACTGTACACCAATACCCTAGGTGATTGTAACACAATTATAAGTATTTGTATATCTAAACATAGAAAAGGCACAGTAAAAATGCAATTATAATCTCACAGAGCCACCATTATATATGTGATTGGTTGTTAACGAATACATCATTACACAGTGCATAACTGAATTTGTAAATCTTTCAATTTTCTTCCACCACCACTGCCACATACGTGACTAATTACAAGATTCCCAACTGGCCTTGACCTCCTTGTTTCCAAATTTTTCCCAAATTCATTTTATCCAGATTCATAGCCAACAAAATTTCAGGCCTCTGTTTCATTCTTTGTATGTTACATCTACAATAACCCCTCAGGGCGGCGCCTGTG
>CAUYRH010058770.1:0-14606 GCA_963574655.1 Perodicticus potto
GTGTGTGCCACACCTTTTGGGGGCAAAACACGATTGTAAGAGGGACTTTACCCAACAAATGCAACCAGTGTAACATGGTTTCTTGTACCCTCAATGAATCCCCAACAATAAAAATAAATAAATAAATAAATAAATAAATAAATAAAAGAATGTGCCACCTATGCCTGTATTCTTCAGTGTTCTAATTAGAAAAGGATGCTGAATTTTATCGAATGCTTTTTCTACATCTATTGAGAGGATCATAGTTTTTTTTTTTTTTTTTTTTTTAGACAGAGCCTCAAGCTGTTGCACTGGGTAGAGTGCTGTGGCATCACAGTGCACAGTAACCTCCAACTCCTGGGCTAAGTGATTCTCTTGCCTCAGCCTCCCAAGTAACTGGGACTACAGGTGCCCACCACAATGCCCAGCTATTATTTGGTTGTAGTTGTCATTGTTGTTTGGCAGGCTCGGGCTGGATTCGAACCCCCCAGCTATGTGACTGGTGCCTTAGCCGCTTGAGCTACAGGTGCCGAGCTGATCATATGGTCTTTGTTTATGCTTCTGTTGATATGGTTAATTACATATATGGACTTGTGTATGTTAAACCAACCTTGCTTCCCTGTGGTGAAATCTACTTTATCATGATGTATGACTTTTTTTAATGAGGAGCTGTAATCTATTGGCTAGGATTTTATTGAGAAGTTTTACATCTATATTCATTATGAGAGTGGTCTGAAGTTCTCCATTTTAGTTGGGTCTTTTCTTGGTTTTGGTATCAGGGTGATGTTTGCTTTGTAGAATGTGTTGGGGGCAGATTCCTTCCTTCTCAATTTTTTGGAATAGTTTCTGCAGTGTCTATATAAGCTCTTCTTTGATGGTTTTATAGAATTCTGGTGTGAAGCCATCTGGACCTGGGCATTTTTTTTGTTGAGAGCTTTTTATAGTTTGTTTGATCTTAGTGCTTGAAATTGGTCTCTTCAGGAAATCTATTTCTTCATGGTTAAGTTTCTGGAGAGGGTGTGATCCCAAATACTGATCCATTTTCTTCACATTGTCAAATTTCTGGGCATAGAGTTTCTTATAGTATTCAGAGATGATCTCCTGTATCTCTGTAGCATCTGTTGTTATTTCCCCTTTATCAGTTCTGATTGAAGTTACTAGAGATTTTGCTTTTTGGTTTCTAGTTAGTCTGCCAAAGGTTTATCTATTTTATTTATTTTTTCAAAGAATCAACTTTTTGTTTCATTAATTTTCTGAATGTTTTTTTGTTTTCAATGTCATTTATCTCTGATTTCATTTTAGTTATTTATTTTCTTCTGCTGGGTTTAGGATTAGATTGTTCTTCTTTTTCCAATTGCATAAGATGGTTTGTGAGATTGTTAATGTGCTCTTTTTCAAATGTAGAATCTAATGCAAATAATTTTAATCTCAGGACTAAAGGACTAAAGGACTGTTTTAGCTGTATCCCACAGGTTTTGGTAACTTGTGTCTTCATTGTTGTTATGTTTTAGGAACTTAAATATTTCCTCTTTTGGCTTGGCACCCATAGCTCAGTGACTAAAGGTGCCAGCCACATACACTGAGGTTGGCAGGTTCAAGCCCAGCCTGGGCCTGCTAAACAACAGCCACATACACAGAGTGTGGGTCTGAGCCCAGCCTGGGCCTGCTAAACAATGACAACAGCATTTCCTTAAGCTCCTCCATATCTTTTCTGTATTCTACATATCTCTCATCTGACTGTTGGTTCTGTCTTTCCATTTTATCATCCATTCCCTTTATTGTCTTAATCATCCATATTTTAAATTTCCTTTCTGAAAAAAATCCATTAATTTTTTATACAAGGCGTCTTCTGTAAAAACTGCCTCATGGTTGCTTGGAGGAGTTGTTCTATTTTGGTTTTTCATGGTGGCTGATTTTTTCTTTTGGTTCCTCCTCATGTGTCCTTTCTTCTTGTTCACTTCCATGTGCTCCTTTTTCCTTCTCACTTCCTCCTTTACTTCAAGTTACCTTGTCTCAGAGTTTAGGTGATAAAGAGGCCTCTTGGATTGGGGCCAGAAGGCAGAGAAGTGTTAGAGAAAGCAGGGAGAAACAAGAGGAAAGAAAAAAAGAGGAAAAAGAAGGAAATATTAAGAGTAAAGAAAAATGGGGGAATAACAGAAAAAAACTGAAGAACCAGGAGAGAAGAGGACAGGAAGGGAGGATTAGAGTGATAGAAGAAATGATATTGTTCAACATGGTGCTAAGGCCACATCTGTACCTCAAGGGTTTTGAGGAGCTGGGCTGGGTGGGTTCCTCTAAATCAGGCCCTCCTTACCAGCCTAAACATAGCCAAAAATAGGAAGAGAAGAAAACAAGCAAAAACAAAACACAAGAAAGAAAAATCGAGTAAGGATGGAAAAAATAGAGAAGTTCTGCAGTGTGATCTTGCTAATACTTCCTTCCTGGGGCCAGCAGTAGAAAGTTCTCCTTCTCACGCCTGCCCTCAGCAAAGAAAAGGGGGGAGGGAGAGAAAAAAAGGAAAAAAATATTAAAATAAGAATAGATAAAGAAAATTAAAAATACCATTGAATCAAATAAAGGAGAGGGAGGGAAGAGAAATAAAGAAGAAAGACAAAAAAAAAAAAACAAGAAAAAAAAATAAGGAGATATTTTAGCTCACGCCAAAGCACATTATGGGGGAGAGATGAAAAAAGAAGTCTCTATCAACTGAGATAATACAGAGGAGTAAAATAGGGAGAGAGAATAAATGAAGTTAAAATTCTGTAACCAAAAAATACAGGAGCCCTTGCTCTTATTGAATGTAAAAATGGAAGTTAGGAAAAGAACCAACCAAACAACTTAGCAAAAAACAAAACACATAGAAACAAAATTAAAAAGCTCAAATATCTTTATGTAAGCAACCTCAGCAACCAATAGAGGAAGGAAAGAAAAACATTAACAACAACAACTACAAGAAAAAAACAAAAGACACACACACACACACACACACACACACATATACATATATAGGGATCTGACTTTAGCAGCAATATATTTTTTGTTGCAATATACTGCATGGACACCACGTGGCGCTGTGAATCTAGGGGGATGGATAACACTGCTGTTAATCTCTCTCTGGTTCCCAAGCTTAGACCTGTTTCCCAGCTTAATTGTTCATGGTGATTGCCAGATTACCTGTTCAATACTCAGACCCTGCCAATTTGGAATCCCATAGCTGTCCAAAATTTTTCAGAGGCAGGTCTCACAGTTTCCCCTGACAATAGTTCCCATGGAGTGCAGGAGTCCCTGGGCCCGTCACAAGTGGAGGTCTGCTCCCAGCAGGCAGAACTCAGACTGCTGTGCCTTAGGCCCCCAGCAAAAGGCCTGCCGTCTTGACCTTCTGGCAACCTTTGCAACAATAGCCACCTCCTGTCCATGGGAGTCTCACCAGTATGGATGTCTCACCTGCAGCCCACCTGCAGCAGAACCATTCCAGACAGCATTCCAATCTGGCCACTGAACACCACTTGGGAGTGCACAGTCCTCTGATCTTTCCATTCAACGTCTAGCTTCCCCCAAGAACCAAAAACTGCAAAAGGCTTATTCCAGGATGTCCGTGGGGGGCTGGCCACTGCTGCCACCCCTACGGCCAGGGCGGGCTCACAGAAACTTGCCTAGTGTGTCAGGTCTCCACAGCTCTTGCTTGCACATTGAATCCAGTTGTTCACCACTTTGCTGCACACCCCAAGCCACAATTCCACGCAAATTCTCCATGCCAGGTATGATCCAGCCCTTTCTCTCTCCCCAGTTGCTCCAGGAGAGCTCCTCTCAATGTCTTTCCTGTCTGTCATCATGCTTTGCCTCCCAACTCAACTATTACTGATCAACTATTACTGAAACCTATAACCTGTAGGTTTCTACACTTTGCATAGTACCAAGTCTCTTTGAGAGATCGCTTTCCTTTTATTCTTTTCTGCCTCTTTAAATGACTGGGTTAGTTCAGGAGCCTGTTTTCAAGCTCTGAGATTCTTTCTTCTCCATGGTTGAATCCATTACTAAAACTCTTTGTTGTGTTTTGTTGTTGAGACAGAGAGACAGAGTCTTACTCAGTCTCCTTGTGCTTGAGTGCAATGGTGTCATAGCTCACAGCAATCTCAAACTCTTGGTCTCAAGTGATTCTCTGCCTCAGCCTCCCAAGTAGCTGGGACTACAGGTGCCCACCACAATACCTGGCTATTTTTTTTAGAGATGAGGTCTTGCTCTGGCTCAGGCTGGTCTCAAACTTGTGAGCTCAGGCCATCCACCCGCCTCAGTCTCCCAGAGTGCTAGGATTACAGGTGTGAGCCACTGTACCCTGCCTTCTTTACTGTGTTTTGAAACTCCCTGAATACCTCTTTCAATTCTTTATCCTCCATTATATCCTAATTTTGTTCTGGTCCTTGGTGACTTTGTCTTTAATTTTGTTAATTTCTTGAGACATGTTTTGGACTTCTCTTTCCTTGTTTTCAACTTTCTCTTCAATTCCATTAATCTTATTTGCCATCCATATTCTGCACCTCATTTCTGTCATTCAACTATTTTGTTATGACTGGAATTTTCTACAGTGTCTCCATTGGGACCCCTTAGGGAGTTACTTTGTTCTGAGTTTTCTGGGTGCGGAGGTTCTTCTGGGGTCTTCCTTCTGTGCATTCTTTCTTTATCTCTGTCCCAAAGGATGTGGAGGCCCTGAGCTGGAGCTGATTTTGTTGGGTTGGAAGAGAGAAAGTCACTAGGTGACATTCTTGTATCAGTGGGTCTCAGAGGCCTCAGGGCTGGGGGGCCCAGGGTTCAGTGACCTGGACGGCCGGGTGACAGGGGCGGGCTCCTCCAACCTGTTTGACAAAATCAGGGGCCCACTGTTGTCAGGCTGGTCTGTGGTGCTCAGGAGCCCTGGGAAGCCACATCAAGTGGGGCTCATGTGAAACTCCCCAGGGCGTCACCAGCGACCTGGGGTTCCAGGAATATTTTTCCCACCCACAGTATACTTTGCCTCTTGAATTACTTTCTCACTCCCCATGCAACCTGAATAGATAATATATGCCATGAATGATAGTGAATTTATCTATTCAAAAGTATTTATTGCACTTCTGTTGTCCTCCAAGTCTGTACTATGTTCTAGAGATGTAGTGGTAAGAGAAAATAAACATGCCCCTTACCTTTACAGAACTTATAGTCTAGTGCAACACAAATACATTAATCAAATAATCATTCAAGTTAAAATCAGTATTTGTTCTATACAGAGGAACAAAGACAAAAATAATAGCAGGTCTCTTGTTAGAGTGAAAGCTAGAAAGAAAAGGAGTAACACTTTTAAAGTACTGAAAAAAAAATTTGTCACTTAGGTATGTGAAGGCCCTGAGCTGGAGCTAATTTTGTTGGTTTCTATATCCAGCAAAAAATATCTTTCCTCATTATTATTGGCCTGTTAAGATTTTCTATTTCTTCCTGGTTTAAGCTTGGTATATTGTATCAACAAAGGTGTCGAGAACATACACTGGGAGAAGGACACCCTCTTCAATGAATGGTGCTTGGAAAAGTGACTATCCATACAGAAGAACACAACCAGACCTCTGTCTCTCACCATATACAAAAATAAACTGAAAATTAATTAAATACTTAAATGTATGACCCCAAATACAAAATCACTAGAAGAAAATGTTGGGGGAACATTTTAGGACATTGGTCTAGGCAACAAAGATTTTATGGCTAAGACTTCAAAAGCATGGACGACAGAAACAAAAATAGACAAATAAGATGATATTAAACTTAAAAGCTTCTATGGTATACATATACCACAGATTGTTAATTCATTCATGAGTTTATGGGCACTTGCTTGGGTTGAGTCCACATCTTGGCAAATGTGAATTGAGCTGTAATGAACATTCTAGTGCAAATGTCTTTACTGTAAATGATTTGTTTTCTTCCAGGTAGATATCTAGTAATGGGATAGTAGGATCAAATGGAAGGTCTACTTTTAGCTCTTTAAGGATTTTCCATACTTCTTTCCATAGAGGCTGTACTAGTTTGCAATACCACCAGCAATGCAGAAGTGTTCCTTTCTCTCCACATTCATGCCACCATCTGAAGTTTTGGGACTTTGTGTGTAATGTGGGCTATTAACGAACTACTGTGTATTTATCCAAAGGAAAGAAAATCAGTACACAAAAGGGATAGTTAGATACCTGCCTCTTCTTTGCAGCACTAGTCACAATAGTCGAGATATAGAATCAGTCTGAAGTGTCCATCAATTGATGAATGGGTAAAACAAATGTGGTGTATAGATACATGATGGAATACCATTCAGCCATAAAAAGAATGAAATATCTACATTTGCAGCACCATGGATGAAACTGGAGGTCATTATGTTAAATCAGTGATTTTCAACAGGTGTGCCAAGAGAGGATCTAGGTCTGTGGCAAAAAATTTTAAAGATCATTAATTAAATTATTTTTGAAAGAAGTTGAAAGAACAGTAAGTATATTCCTTTTTTTACTCTTTTCTTTGATCAACATAATTTAAGTGAGCCGGGGAAGTTTAACAATAGGTTCAAGTGTGCTGTGAGATTAAAAAAGATTGAAAAACGCTGTGTTAAATGAAATAAGCCAAACACAGAAAGACAAGTATCACATGTTATCATTCATATGTGGGAGCTAAAAATGTTGATCTCATGGATGTAGAGAATAGAACAATAGTTACCAGAGGTTGGAATGGGTTGTACGGGAGGTAAAAAGAGGTTCGTTAATGGATAACGTTGTGCCCAAGAGTTCCACAAAAGACCACACTGTTAAACAAGCCAAATTTATAGCAGAGTCCCTTTACTGAAGAGCCTTTACTGAAGGGCAGGCTGGTGACTGCCTCAGTGTCCCAACGTGGGGTTTCTGAGAGCAGCCTCGAGTGCTTAAGGGGTTGGGTTTTTAAGGCTTGGTCTGCATCTTGGTTGGCACACAGGTGCATTTGGGTGGGGTAGTAAGCAAGCATTGTACATAAGCAGAATTTTGCAGTTAGTTAGTTATATGTTATACATATTTGTTTTAATATTTTCCCCCTATAATTTTAGTTTCAGTAATTTCCCTCCGTACATATTAGTCTCAGTATTTTCTCCACCTGGTATTGTTTAAAGGTTAGTCTGGAGACAGTTGGTGTCTCCTGGTTCATTTCCCAGGGAGTTAGCCAAGCAAGAAACTGGTAGTGAACTAGAAGTAAGAAATCAATTAGTACATTTTCATTTATTTGGGGGGTGAACTTGACTTATTTCATTTCTTTTTTTGAAAGCTTGCAGTCCAGAAATTTGCCAGGAGTTAGCTGGTATTTTTCCATTATAGCCTAGGCCTGACACTTTTTTTTTAGCTTAGGCCCACTAGGCCTATCAATACAAACATACAGTTAGAAAGAAGAAAAAAAGTTGTAGTGTTCAATAGCACAGTGGGGTGACTATAGTTATCATTTATTGTATATCTTACAATAGCTAGAAGAAAAGGTGTGAAATGTTCCCAAATACATGACAAATATTTGAGGCAATAGATATACTAAATTGATTTCATCGTTACATGTTATATGCATATATCATAGTATCACATGTATACATAAATATGTACAGTATTATGTATGAATAAAAACTGGAACAAAATGTTTTTCAAATATTAAGATGAAATAATCATATTAAGTGTATGTGATTGAAATATCCAAATTAAAAGGCAGAGATTTTTCAGATAGGAGCAAAAAGCATGACTTAAGTATATGTTACCTACAGAAAAAATGTTCTTTAAATATAAAGATAAAATAGGTTAATAGTAAAAAGATGGAAAGTGATTGGCATGCTAACAACAGTAAAATAAAGTTAGAATAACTGTTTAACTGTGTTAATATTAATGTTAATTTCAGAGCAGAGTATTAGGTACCAGGAATAAAGATAGCTGTTTAATAGTACTATGTAATAAGAGATAAATAGAATAAATGTAGAAACAATTAATAAGACACAAGTACCTTAAATGTTTCTGTACCTAATAACAAAGCTATAAATTACATGAAGTAACAATTGGCAATTTCAAGGAAAAATAATTTCCACAATTATAGTACAAGATTTCAATCTTCCTCTCTCTACTTGATAGAACAAATGGGCAAAAATCAGCAAAGATTTAGGAAGATTAAACAGTTAAATTGCCAATTTGACCTCATTGAACTTACTGAATGTCCTGCCCAATAACAGCAGAACACATATTCTTTTCAAGGGCACACTGAAATTTATCAAGAAAGGCCATGTACTAGACCATAAAACAAGTCTCAACAAATTTGAAAAGATTTAAGTTATGCAAAGTATAACTCTGACCTCAGTGGAATTAAATTAGAAGTCTATGTAGCATAACAGAGATACCTGAAAAATACCCAAATATTTGGAAACTAAATAAGGTATTTCTAAATAACACATGGGTCACATATGAAACCAAAAGGAAAATTAGACAGCATTATAAATTTGATGAAAATGCAAAATGACATATCAGAATTTGTGGTATGCCAATAAAGCAGTATTTAAGGGGAATCTTATAAAACTATACCTCTGCATAAAAGTAAAAATTATAGGTCGGATCATATAGAATGTCTGACTTTAGCCCATCAGCATACAAAGCTACTCAAGGGCTCTAAGCAGAGCAGTAGCATAACTAGATTTTAATTTTTAAGATACCTTCCGTCTATTGCCAAATGTTGGTGATGATATAAAATAATGAGAAATATCATCCATTGCAGTTGGGGGTGCAAAATGGGGCAACCACCTTGGAAGAAAAGTTTCTTAAAAACTGGACACACACACACCCTATGACCCAGCAATTCTGCTCTGGTTTACCTAAGAGAAACAAAAAAATGAGTTCAGAAAAGGACTTGTACACATTGTTTATAGAGGGTTTATTCTAAATAGCTACAAGTTAGGAACTATACAAATTAACAGGGAAATGGATAAAAAAATGTGCTATACACTAACAAAAAATAAAAAGAAACAAACTACTGATACACATGAATATAAAAAACTGTGCTAAGTGAAAGAAGCCTTATGCAAAAGAATACACACAATGTATTATTCCATTTACATTAAATTCTAGAATACACAAACTGATCTCTGGTGGAAAAAGAACAGTGATGACATCAGGAGGAGTGGGGCCAGGACTGACTGTGAAGGGCAGAATGAAATGTGGTATGAAGGTTATGTTCTATATCTCACAGAGATTTGGGTCACACAGCTGTGCACATTTATCAAAACTCAGCAAATGTACACGCTCATTTATGCATTTCATTGTTTGAAAATGTTACCTCAAAAAGAGAAACAACTATAAACAAATGTTGAACTCTAACGATATGCATGCCAAAGTATTTAAGAAGTGAACTGATGTTTGCAACTTGCTTGAAATGCCTAATATAGATTGATGTATGGACACATGCATAGATAATTAATAAAAACAAATGTAATAACAAATTAATGGGAGAATGTAGGTAATAGGCACACAGGGGTTACTTATAAAATTCTGTCAACTTTGCTCTATGTTTGAAACTTTTCATAATAAAATGCGGAAATTATAACCCTAGATACAGCCTAGCAAACAATCTCAAGAACAGATGTGGGAGATGGGGTTGACAGTATCAGGTCACACAGCAGGGATGCTATGGCATCAGGGGTGGGTGTTAGAAATGCAAGGAGGGTCATACCTGGCAGGTGTTCAGGTTAATTCCATAGGTGTTGATGGTGGTTTGGATGTGGCAGCTAGAAAAGAGGGTTAAGAAATTGTCAATAGGGGAGGCGCCTGTGGCTCAAAGGAGTGGGGCACCAGCCCCATATGCCGGAGGTGGCGGGTTCAAATCCAGCCCTGGCCAAAAACTGCACAAAAAAAAGAAAAATAAATTGTCAATAACTGTGGCTCTGGCAACTGGGCAGGGTTAAATGGCTGAACACGGTGCCTTCAATACATTGCGTGAGATCCTTGGAGGACTTCCAGATGCCTGTGTCAGCTGGGTGTTGCTAGGCAGTTATAACAATGGGTCGGGGTGGGTATTACTAACAAATATTAATGTTACTGCACCATTTCTCATGGGCATAGAAGAAGTTACCCAGAGGAGGGGAGAGAAGAGAAGAGAGTCTCTAGTGAAGCCTCAAAAAACAGTGACATTCAGAGGCCAGAAGCAGAGGGTAAGACAATAATAATAATAATAATAAAGAGATTGAGACGGGACTGAACCCATAAAAATAGTGCTACAGAAGCATCTCTCCAAACTAAGGAACCAAAACCAGCTCTTTTCTGCTATGGCAAAACTTCCTGGTTAAAGAATGATGATGCCCATTTCTGAAAGGTAGTATATCAGTAAAACCTTGTTTATTTTCTGCAGGCCATTAAAAAGAAAGGCTGGATTACATGATCTCTCACCTCTTTATAGTGCCAGGACCACAAAATCTCACACAGTGAGGAGAACCCCCGGTTTTTCCCTGACCTCCACCAAAAGTAGGAGTTGGGTCAGAGAGTCAGGATCTGGGTGGTTTACTCCCAAGCAGGGTATATCAAGAGTTCATAATGTCAAATGTACCAGGCTGTGTGCTCACCCCTGAATCTGGACCCCCCGCTCTGAAAGAGGATGTAGCCAGCAGCATCCCCCAGGTAAAGGCTCTAGCATTGCTCCTGGTTCCCAGGTGCTAGTGTGTGTGTGTGGGTTAATGTCCTTGCTGGGCACCTGCGTTCCAGACTTGATAGCTGTGGCCCTTAGGCCCTGACAACTTCCACCCTTAGGGTCTTTGGATGTAGCAGCTCTACATTATTTATAAATCTATTGCATGAATTACCTTCTTGCTCCTTGCCATTTGCATCAGATTCTGAAAGTCCTATGTTGAAATTAACCAGGAATTGTTAATTCCTGGAACAAATCACGCTGGCCACTTCCCTCTCTTTTATTGGATGAGGGAAAAGACGTTTTTGAGGGCCACTTTGACGTCCTTGTTCCTCAGCTGGTTGATGAAGGGGTTCATAGTGGGGCTGACCACCGTGTGCAGCACTGACTACTTTGCTGTTTTCCATGGAGGCATAGAGCCAGGGAGGATGAGGGTTTAGGTGACAGTGGAGTCGAACACGCAGACCACTAGCAGGTGAGGATAGCAAATGGAGAAGGCTGCTGCTTGCCCTGTGCTGTTGACCACGCCCAAATATATGTCTGAGACGAGGATCATGAGGCTGTTCAGGGTGGTCAGGCTGCAGGGACCTCACACAGAAAATGGCAAATCTGGTTGCAGGAGCACAGCCGTGAGGCCTGTGTGCACTGATGCACACCCTCGAGCAGGTTGGAATGGCTGGCTGGTCAGCAGCAGTGGTGCAGCAGCCAGCGGATGTGGCCATGACTGTAAGCAGTCGAGGCTTGGCGTCCAGAACCCATGTTAGAAGGAGAAGCTGGGTCATGCAGTTTGGTGGTAGGCAGTGGACATGGAGCTTCCCTGACAGTCAGGGCCCTCTAGAACTTGAGGGGGATGATCGTTGTAGTCTAAAAAGGGTAGGTTGGTGAGAAAGAAGCACACTGGGCTGATGGCTGTCAGGTAAAGGAGGAGGAAAAAGGCACAGAAGCAGCCTTGGAGTTGACGTCAAAGGACAAATCTGGCCACCATGGTGTGGTATCTGCTGTCATTAGAGGGCTGCTGACACTCTGGGAAGGGGTGCTGTGGGCCATCTTGCTACAGGAAGTGCTTAATTAAGGCATTAGCTTGGCTCTTGCACTCAGGTAGACAGCTGTCTATTCTGCTTCAAAGGCAACAAGCCAGAGAACCCCCACCCCTCAACCTTGGGACAGTGCTCTCTGCCTGGGCCAGCATGACCAGGAAAATTACTGACAGGGCAGTGGGAGATTCTGTTCACTCTGTGGCATTTCCTGTGTTATCCCTACTGGGGAAGCACCCTATGTGCTGTGGTGCCTGCTCTGCCAGGGCGTGGGAGACCTAGTGGGCGCCTTGGGCACAGGGCTCTGGGTCCCAGAGAAGAACAACAATTCCAGCTGGAGGGCAGACTGTGAAGAAATGGTGGCCTTGGGATGGGGTGGGCTTCACTTGCAGAGGCTATGGATGTCCTCCGATGGAGGGGCGTGAGCATCTGGAGCATAGGAGGGTACGGGCTCCTTTGGGCAGTTGCCCTCAGCTGTCAGACTTCTGCTGTGGATCTACCCAGCCTCAGCTCTTTAGTGGAAAACACAAGTGTCCAATCCTGCTGAGCCCCCCAGGTTGCCTTCTCTGGAAAGGAAGGGCAGAGAGGATTATCATGGCTCCTGTTTTTAACCCAGCCCCTTACCCTCTTCCTTCAGTCTATGCCCAGGCTGCAGTTGTCTAGGCTTGCAGCCTCACCCCCCCCATACACCTGTCTCAGGACCATCTCTGACCACTCAGCCTCTTCCAGCAAGACAGGCCCCTCAGGCCCAGGGATGTTGGGGTGAGCAGGCTAGATCCTGCACAGGGGATGTGCAGTGAGAGATACCTACAGTGTGCCTACAAGATGCCTGAAAACAAGAGTGTTAGCACCATGGGTGTGGCAAACCAGGAGGGATGGTCTCCTGAGGATGATGAACAAAGATGCTGCTGACTCACAGATCTTAGTGTGCCCTTAATTGCTCCTTGGTGGAGCTCATGAACATTCTTGGCTCTCTGACAGCTCCATCTGCCAGTCTGTTTGACTCTTTCTCCCTCTTTGTCCCCAACCCAAGCAGAGCCTCCCGGGACCTCACAGCTCTGTCCCTGCAGAACTAAGGGTCGGGCAAGTCAGCATGCATGGGTTTATTGCTGAGCCAACGCCCCAGCCAGACACATGTTTCTCAGCAATTGCCCTGCCCCAGGCCACATGAATTCCCATGGCACCCGTGGCTGCAATGTCTGAGCCCCGTTTGCTTTCGGTCATGAGGTGCCTGTCTATCTGTGGAGCTGTGGGTTGGAGTGACTGCTCCAGGCTTGCATCAGATTCTCAGGAAACCCTCCAGGCCTCTCCCGCACCCTGGTCTGCCTCTGAGGCCAAACAACAGGGCTCTGGTTTCTTGCTGGTCTGATCCAGGAGACAGGGCACAGAGGAGACCTCTGGAGAGCCCCAGCATTTATAGTTTCAAACAGACACAGTAAAGATACGAGCAAAGCAATTTGAGTAATGTTTTTTCCACATTAATATATTTTGAGTAGGGTAAAAACAAATCCGTCATTACAGAACCCTGAAAGGAAAATGAGGTAGGTCCAAAAGGAAGGGGCAGACACTCACTGTGAACAGGGAGTATGGCCTGACTGGGTCTTAACCAGAAATGAGCAGTTCACCCCTCCCAGACTCTGGTTGTAGACTTGAGACCAAAGCCTCCCTCTTCTTCTACCATCTCTTTCGTTTGCTGTTGACCTTTATGTGGAATTTGTCCCCTGGGATGGACACGGAGACTGCTGGGGAGCCTGGCATGCCCCTAGGAGCATCTCACAGGGAGCAATTAGCCTGTCTGGAGGTAAACAGGATCCCTATGACACAGTCCCCAAGCCAATGCAGAGACAGGCCATGGCACCATTGCCTCAGGGGAGGAAGCCTGCCCTGCACGTCTTCCCTGGAGGATGCTCAGATAACCCACCCCTGCAGGAGGACAAGATTTTGTTTTAAATAGACTTCTTGCTTTAGAATGTTTTTAGATGTACCCCAGCTAGTGTCGCCTATTCTTAAACTCTTATGTCAGTGGGGTGTGTTTGTCACATCTGTGACCTGGCTAGTTCTAGTACCACTGGCTGTGGTTCACAGCTACCCACCTCCATGTCCACCCAGTGTCCATCTGTCTTCCCAGTCCTCTGTCTGCATTATATTTAGTCATCTCTTAAGGCTTCACTTGACTGATAGTTTTGTAGACTTTCTTTGCTTTTGGTGAGACTGGCAGTTTTTAAGAATATTGGTAGGAATTTTGTAAAGTTCCTCTTGACTAGGATTTGCCTGATTTTTGCCCCTCACGGTTAAACTAAGGTTATGGTGTGTAAGCCATCCTGACACATCTTGCTGGGAAACACGCTATTTCATTTATCCCTATCTCAAGAACGTGGATTTTTTTCACAACTTGTTAAGTGTCTATCTACATGTCAAGTGTCCCACGGTACTGGGAGACACTGTTCTGTCCTCAAGGATAGAGTATCTGAAGGATCTGGGGAGCCCAGGGTCAGCTGGCAGTCTAGACCTCACAGGCCCAGCATGTGAGGAAGCAGGATGAACTACATTGCAAAAAATGGGAAAGAAGCAGAATGGAAAGCATAAAAAGATTGAAGAGACAGAGCCTGAAGAATTTGTGGTGGAAAAAGTTCTGGATTGACGAGTAGTAAATGGGAAGGTGGAGTATTTCCTGAAGTGGAAGGGATTTACAGATGCTGATAATACTTGGGAACCTGAAGAAAATTTAGATTGTCCACAGTTAATTGAAGCATTTCTCAATTCTCAAAAAACTGGTAAAGAAAAAGATGGTACAAAAAAAAAATATTTATCTGACAGTGAATCGGATGATAGCAAATCAAAGAAGAAAGGAGATGGTGCTGACAAACCAAGAGGCTTTGCCAGAGGTCTTGATCCTGAAAGAATAATGGGTGCCACAGACAGCAGTGGAGAATT
>CAUYRH010058771.1:0-50086 GCA_963574655.1 Perodicticus potto
GGCATCACAGCTCACAGCAACCTCCAATTCCTGGGCTCAAGCGAGTCTCCTGCCTCCGCCTCCCAAGTAGCTGGGACTACAGGCGCCCACCACAACGCCTGGCCATTTTTTGGTTGCAGCCGTCATTGTTGTTTGGCAGGCTCGGGCTGGATTTGAACCCGCCAGCTCAGGTGTATGTGGCTGGCACCTTAGCTCGTTGAGCCACAGGTGCCGAGCCAGAGTTTTGTCGTCTTAATGGTAGCTTATGTATGCCAGCAGCAAAGAAGCTTGGAGAGCAAATGATAATGAAATTGTGAAAGGCATTTTCTACAGCTTATTGAGAATTAAATATATTTTTCCTTGCAAAAAGTGGTCCAAAGCATGGATGAAGTAGTAGTGTTCAATTGGTGTAAGGTCTGGTGAATATGATGGATGATAGAGTTTCTTAGTCTAGCTTCTGTAGTATGAGCAGCATTGTTTGTACAACAGCATTGTCTTGCAAGAGGATTGGCCTTCCTGTATTGACCAGTCTTGGTTGCTTAATCACAAGCATCCTCACTTCATTCAGTTGATTGCAGTGACACCTGCTATAATCAACTGACCAGGTTTCATGAAGCTGTAGTGCATAATTTGACAGTGTTGGACCATCAAACAGACACCATTAACTTTTTTTGATGAATAATTTTTTTGGACTATGTTTTAGCACTTGTCTTTTCCCAACCTTTGTGCTTAATGCTTGCAATCTTCAAAAAGAATCCATATTTCGTCACATGTAATGATACAGTGTAAAAATGGTTTCCTTAATGTTGTGACAGCAATGAAAGGCAAGCTTTGAGACAATGTCTCTTCCGATGCTTATTTAATTCACGTGGAATCCATCCATTCAGCAGCTTTACCTTGCTAATTTCTTTCAAACATCAAATCTTGCTGCTAATTCACAGGTTGAGATGGATTCAATTCTACTACTGTTTTCAACTCAACCATTATCCACCTTGGTCTCAGATCTCTTGCTTAGCTCATTTTTAATATTAAAATCACCAGGCTGGGTGCCTTTAGCTCACTGGTTAGGGCACCAACCACATGCACCAGAGCTAGTGAGTTCAGGGCCTGCTAAACAAACAAACAAAAATAGCTGGACATTGTCAGGGACGTCTGTAGTCCCAGCTACTACAGAGGCTGAGACAAGAGAATTGTTCTCTACAGAGGGCGACAGAGTTAGACTCTGTCTCAATTAAAAAAAAAAGACTAAAATCACCAGAATGCAACTTCTCAAACCATCAATGTACAGTAGCATTCATTAGCCACCTCCTTCCCAAATACTTGGCTGCTATTTCAAGCTGTCTGCACTCCATTTATTCCACGAGAGAACTCATATTCAAAAATAACACAAATTTTTTACTTAACCATGGTTTTACAAAAATTGCTCTGAAAAAAAATTTGAAAGATAATCGCAAGCCAAAATGTACATTTGGAAAGATGAGGATGTACCTTCACCATTAAAAGGGAAAAAAACATTCAAAGTAGAATGTTAGAGATCCTAACTATCAAACTAAGTACCTAGGGAAAGCAGACATTTCATACTTAGTAACCTAATATTTCTACTAATTAGCAAATGGGTCATAGTAGGGTACATTTGTTGAAGCATTTGGTTCCACAGGCCCTTATAGTAAGTAGAAGCTACAGTTGCATTAACCTGTTCTCTCATTTTTTTAGTTCCTCAAGAGACAAGACTTACTGAATGTCCTGGCCCGGATGATGAGGCCAGTGAGTGATCAAGTGGTATGTATTCTCCCACTGGCTGTCTGGGTACAGACTGAATTATTTACTTCTCAGAGCTTATTCCATATCTGCCTAGATTGTATTTGCAGTTTCTGGCAACTTGTGTCCCTTGTCAAAAAATTGACTTTTCTATTTGGACACATCATCTTCTTCCACTCTGTGCAGTTGTCAGGGGGTCCGTCATGTGCTTTTCTTGAGGGAAGGGGATAATACCCTAATTCCACATGAATCAACTGAATTAGCCTTGGTGAAAAAGAGGGAAAGGCAATTGTCGTCTATAGTTTGCCTTCATAGTCAAACTTGCTTTTATCTTTAGCAAAAAGCTGGATTTCTTTTCAAATATTTTTTTGCTTCAAATAATACATTTTTGGCTAAGTGAGCTCAAATCACAATCTGGGGACCATGTATTTGGTATACTTTTCTCCTTTATTAAACTAACATGTTGCCGGGCGTGGTGGCTTATGCCTTTAATCCTAGCACTCTGAGAGGCCAAGGAGGGTGGATTGCTTGAGCTCACAGGTTTGAGACCAGCCTGAGCAAAAAGTGAGACTCCATCTCTACTAAAAATAGAAACACTGAGGCAAGAGGATCATTTGAGCCCAAGTTGGAGGTTGCCGTGAGCTATGACGTAATGGCAGTGTACCCAGGATGTCAGCTTGAGACTCTGTCTCAAAAAGAAAAAAAAAATTAACATGTTAACCTGCATATTATGCCTTTTGTAAGAAGTACCCTTCATTCTTTCAGTAAATAATTGTGTTGGTTCCCACTGCTACAAAAAGTATTAAGTATGGAAGAAACTTTCTAGGCTGGATAAGGTGGCTCATACTTGTGATCTTAACACTCTAGGCAGGATTTCAAATTGTTCTTTCAGCTGAGGCAGGAGGATTGTTTGAATTTAGGAGTTCAAGACCAGCCTAAGCAAAAGTGAGACCCCGTCTCTACTAAAAAATAGAAAAAAATTAGCTGGGTGTTGTGGTACATGCCTGTAGTCCTGGCTACTTGGGAGGCTGAGGCAGGAGGATGGCTTGAACCCAGGTGTCATGAGCTACAGTGAGGCTATGGGGACTGTAGCTGACGGAACTGAATTAGACTCTGTTTCAAAATATATATATATATATACACACACACACACACACACACACATCATGAAGTTTCTTTTATGTAAAATAAAAGAACAAGAAATATATATGTGAAAGTACAAAGTAGTACTTGGTTAATAAGTATTGTGTTAGTGGCTTGGTGCCACAGTGGTTATGGCGCCAGCCACATGCACCCAGGCTGGCTGGTTTGAACCCAGCCCGGGCCAGCTAAAACAACAGTGACAACTGCAACAAAAAAATAGCCGGGCATTGTGTCAGGTGCCTGTAGTCCAGCTACTTGAGAGGCTGAGGCCAGAGAATTGCTTGAGCCTAAGAGTTTGAGGTTGCTGTAAGCTGTGACGCTACAGCACCCTACTGAGGGCGACATAGTGAGATTCTGTCTCAAAAAAGAAGAAAAAAAAAGGTCTTATTTATTGTTGTAAATCCATATCTTTTTTTTTTTTTGAGACAAAAGTCTCTCACCCTGGGTAGATTGCCGTGGCTCATAGCTCACAGGAACCTCAAACTCTGGGGCTTGAGCAGTTTTCTTGCTTCACCCTCCCAAGTGGCTGGGATATAGGCGTGTACCACTATGCCTGGCTAGTTTTTCTATTGTTAGCAGAGACAGTCTTGCTCTTGCTCAGGTTGGTCTTGAATACCTGAGCTCAAGCAATCAACCCACCTCGGCCTCCCAGAGTGCTAGGATTACAGGCATGAACCACTACACCCGGCCCTATATCTTTATTTTAATTTTTCTAATAAGGCCATGACTTAATCCATGAAAATTTAGAACCCTATCAGTTAATATTCCTGTCATCCTTTCTTCATTAAACATCATCTTATTAGCTAGAAAGGAGGAAAGTTTGCTGTATGTGAGCCATTTTTGTTTGTTTTTTTTTTTTTTGTAGAGACAGAGTCTCACTTTTATCGCTCTCGGTGGAGTGCCGTGGTGTCACACAGCTCACAGCAAGCTCCAACTCCTGGGCTTAGGCGATTCTCTTGCCTCAGCCTCCCAAGTAGCTGGGACTACAGGCGCCTGCCACAACGCCTGGCTATTTTTCTGTTTTTGCAGTTTGGCCGAGGCCGGGTTTGAACTGACAACCTTCGGTATATGTGGCTGGCGCCCTACTCAATGAGCCACAGGCGCCGCCCTGACCCATCTTTTTGTACAAGTTATTCTTTAACGTTTTACTCATCTTCCATTCTTCCCTGGAGTAGACTTAATCTTTTTTCTTTTGGACCAGCTATCCTTTCAAATCTCTTATCTCTATCCCCGCTCTCTCTCTTACATTAAGAAAAATAGCCTCAACATACACATGGCATAATTAATATGACAAATGGGAGCTGTGTTTTATTATATCAGACTCTTCAAGCTTATAATTTTCTTTCTGACCCAATCACAGTGCTAACTGTTTACCTTCTTAGGATGTTTTCCAACACCAACAACTAATCCTGGGATTCTCTGGATGCCAACTGGATACTTAACAATTCAGTTCAAATCTGACACTGTCTAAGCATAGTTAGCTTCATATCTCACAGGTTGAAGGGCTCAGTCCCAGAAGACTACCCTTACTTCAGATGTAGTTTCCAGTCCCAGGTTATCCCTACTGCCATCTATACTCCTTGCCAACTGTCTGTAAATCACGGGACCTCACAACCTCCCTTTCCATCCAATAATTTCTTAGAATGGCTAACAGAACTCAGGAAAACACTTTACTTACATTTACTGGTTTATTATAATGGATAAAACTCATGACTAAGCAAATGAAAGAGAGAGGCATAGGGCAAGGTGTGGTGGCAGGGGGTTGCATAGAGCTTTCATGCCATCTCTGAGCATGCCACCCTCCCAGGAAAATGATGTGTTCACCAACTTTGAAGCTCTCAATCTTGTTTAGGAGGCTCGTTATAAGTAACAAAAAATACTATTATTCTGGAAATTTTAAAGGTTTGAGGAGCTCTATGACAGAAACCTGGGGCAAAACCAAATATATTTTTTATTCTACACTGGTTTGGTTTTTGCTCATTTCTGATTTTTTTTTTTTTTTTTGAGACCGTTTCACCCTGTTGGTCTGGTAAGGGTACCTGTGGCATCATCATAGCTCATAGCAACCTCAAACTTGGGGTTAAGTGCTCCTCCTGCCTTAGCCAGCTGCCATAATACCTGGCTAGTTTTTCTATTTTTAGTACAGATGGGGTCTCACTCTTGCTTAGGGTAGTCTCGAACTCCTGAGCTCAAGCAATCTACCTTCCTCGGCCTCCCAGAATGCTAGGATTGCAGGCGTGAGCCACCGTGTGTGGCCTCATTTCTGATTTTTGGACTTGAGTACTCCTATATAAACCTGTAATTAGTATTTTGTTGCTACATAACTCATTACCCAAATTTTGCAGCTTAAAATAATACTCATTTATTACCTCAATTTATAGGTCAGAAGTCCAGCATGGGTTAGGCAGATCCTCTGTTCAGAGTCTCACTAAGCTAAAATCCAAGTGTCAGCAAGACTGGCTGGAGTTCTCTGTAGCTTGGGATTTTCTTCTCAGAGTCATTCAGATTGTTGGCAGAATTCAGTTCCTTATGGCTATACGTCCCTATTTTCTTGCTAGCTGTTAACTGAGAACTACTCTCAGCTCCTAAAAGCCGTCCTTGGGTCCTTACTGCCCCTCTTACCCACCCCCCATAAGCCCTTTCACACTTTGACTTTCTTCTTCAAGTAGGAACCAGTCTCTTTTAAGGACTCACTTGATTAGGTTGTATACATCCAAAATTAATTCATTTAATTCAATCAATTTCACTTAATTCAACATCAATTGTTTAGGAGCCTTCTGCCATATAGGAGCATAATTATGTGATACTCCATTATATTCACAAATCCTACTCACTTAACGGGAGGATATATGTACCAGGAGGTGAGAATCACAGGGGTCATTTAGAAATCTGCCTACCACAGGACCTAACAAATGGGTTTTATTATTATTGGTTTTTAAAGCAAATAAAAGTAACCATGAATGATGAAGACATGGATACCTATGTGTTTGCTGTTGGCACACGGAAGGCCTTGGTGCGACTGCAGAAAGAAATGCAGGATCTGGTATGTAAGGTTGTTCTAACTCAAATCTATGGGGAAATTGTGTCTCTTCATTACACAGATGTTAACTTCATAGCATAGGCAATTAATTATATTACTTGAGTGTTTGAAACACCACTTTGAAATAGCTCAGTATGTATCCTTTTGAGGGGGAAAGAATTCTTTGTGCAGAATAAAATATTATGTCTTACTCTGAATTACTTCTTTCTCTAGAGTGAGTTTTGTAGTGATAAACCTAAGTCTGGAGCAAAGTATGGATTGCCAGACTCCTTGGCCATCCTGTCAGAGATGGGAGAAGTCACAGAGGGAATGATGGATACAAAGGTAAGTACTATAGAAGACATACATTTGCTAGACCTTTCATTTATAGGATGCTCTTGCTAAAAGTCTCACGGTATAGGTTCTTCATTTGATGGCAATGCACCAATTATGTATTCTCCCACACAATTATTAAAATACCTTCTTTAAGCAATAGATTAACTTGTCAAAAAGACAATCTGATTAGTCAAGGTCTCTCTAAATCAAGAGCAAATTGTTCCTTGGTTTCCTAATACTTTTCAGGTTTTTGAAAAAGGAATACAGTTTTCCTTTTCTACCATGTCATTTAGTCCTTTTGGGGGGAGGCAGGCTTCAGTTAGTGTGGGAGAAGAGGGACGTATAGAGAGCACCCCCCTCTCTTTTTTAAAAGAGATAGGGTCTTATTATGTGCCCAGACTGGAGTACAGTGGCTGTTCACAGGTGCGATGATGGCTCACTGCAGCCTTGTTCTCCTGGGCTCAAGCGATTGTCCCACCTTAGCCTCCCCAGTAGCTGGGAGTACAGGCACATGCTACCATGCCCAGCTGAGAGCCATTTCTTCTTTTGGTTGTATAATGGTAACAAATCTTCATATGATAAAAATGCAGATAACTCAAAGATAGTTCTAAATGTAAGTTCAAGGTGATATGTTTATAAAAAATTCCCTTATTTTACTTTTATCTTTATTTTCATTCTTGTTTAGAACATAAAGATATTTTCAACTGCTCAGTAAGAAATTTGATCACTGAGGCTTGGCACTGTAGCTCAGTAGTTAAGACGCCAGCCACGGCTCGACGCCTGTGGCTCAATGGGCTAGGGTGCCAGCCACGTACACCTGAGCTGGCGGGTTCGAATCCAGCCCAGGTCCGCCAAACAACAGTGACGGCTGCAACCAAAAAATGGCCGGGCGTTGTGGCGGGCACCTGTGGTCCCAGTTACTTGGGAGGCGGAGGCAGGAGACTCGCTTGAGCCTAGGAATTGGAGGTTGCTGTGAGCTGTGATGCTACGGCACTCTCTACAGGGTGACAGCTTGAGGCTCTGTCTCAAAAAAAAAAAAAAAAGACGCGAGTCACATACACTGGGGCTGGTGGGTTCAAACCTGGCCTAGGTCTGCTAAAACAACAATGCAAATACAACCGAAAAATAGCTGGGCGTTGTGGCGGGCGCCTGTAGTCCCAGCTACTTGGGAGTCTGAGACAAGAGAATCGCTTAAGCCCAAGAGTTTGAGTTGCTATGAACAATAACTCCACAGCACTCAACTCCAGTGCGACTGAATGAGACTCTGTCTCAAAAAAAAAAAAATTTTTGATCATTGATATGACTAAAGAAGGGTACTTGTTTCATTTTATAGAGATTCCTTATTTAGTTTTTTTTTTTTTTTTAAGACAGTATCTCATTTTGTCACCCATAGTAGAATGCCGTGGTGTTATAGCTGACTCATGGTGTGAGCCAGTGTGTCCGGTTCCCTTATTTAATTTTTAAAAAGCTTTGGTCTTAATGACATTGTGTAAAAGTAAAGGGGATTGAAGATTGAATATATTTGTGAAAAAAGGGAAATGCATCAAATTCTACTTTGAAAATGCAATATTTTTCTTTTTCAGATGGTTCACTTTCTTACACACTATGCTGACAAGATTGAATCCGTTCACTTTTCAGACCAGTTCTCTGGTCCAAAAATTATGCAAGAGTATGTATGAGATAAAAACACTAATTTTCCTCCCTCATTTTCTGTGTCAAAATACCTGCAAGTTGCTTCTATAATTTCCCTTATGAAATTAGTGAGAGAAGTTGGTGACTGGCCTCCAACTTTTCCTTTTCTTTGAGTGCATGCATCATGAGCGGTTGTTGAATGCCCATTATGAGACAGATACACGAGCTGCCCTTCCCCAGTTTGCATGTGTCCCTGCGTGTTTGTACCACCCAATGAGGAAGATGAGAATTGGATAGAATGGCCAATGCTAAGAAATCCAATAGCTAATTTCTTTTTCCTTTGTAGTCTAGGTTCTTTTTTTTTCTTTTATGATATTAATTTGTGATGTTTGACTTGCGTTTGATTGCAAATCTGTGTATTTTGTAATTTATGACTTTTTCTGGCTTTTCTCTTTGAATAGTTGGGTGATTTTATCCTTTCCTAGCATATTACTAAACACCCTCAATTCCCAGAGAGTTTCTGGGTTTATAGTAATGTTGTTCAAGTGTACATATTTTGGGCTTGGATTTATTCTTTGAATTCACAGCTTGTGTCAGGAAAGCATGTTTATTTAACTTGATTCTTAGGTGTGGAATGGGTTCTTCTAACCTAAATTTTTAGCTAAAAGCTACCATAGGCCGTGGAATACAGTTAAAGGCCAATGTGAATTTTAGTCATATGTTAAGATTACTCAAGTATTTACTCTAGATAGTGCAGCAGCATCCTTGCCTTGCTCAATTCAGTGACAACACTGGGGACAAAGTTTCCATTGTGGCATTCATCAAGCATTTTTTTTGTGGAAAGTAGGGCATTTGGTCAAAGTATTGATAGTCAGAGATGACAAAGGACTCTTCAATGACAGAACGACAGAACTAAATTATATATACTATTCCTAATTTTTTTTTTTTTTTTGAGACAGAGTCCCAAAGCTAGATTGCCTGGGCATCGCATCATAGCTCACAGCAACCTCAAACTCACAGGCTCAAGTGATCCTCTTACCTCTGCCTCCTGAGTTGCTGGGACCACAGGCACCTGCCAAGACACCAGGCTTATCCCTAAATTTTTTCTGAGCCTAACTCAAAAATAAGATGCTTTGTTATAGGAAGATAGCATAGGAGTTGAAAATAAAACATATAAATCTGTCAGAATAAGCAAAAATTTTATTTAAAATATGGGCCTCATATTTAAATATAGGCTCATTTCTGTCTCCCCAGGTAGACATGGTTTATATCCTGCCTGGAAGGAACATCACTGCAGGTGTTCAAGTGTAGGATAAAGATCACTTGGGAATGTATCCATCAGATAGATGAGTGGAGCAGATGACTGGTCAACCTCCTTCAGGCTCTGAGATTATATTTGATTTGGGATTACCAAGTCAAATACTGTGCTGATTATTTGCAGGTATCTGTTCATCTGAGTGAATCTGGTGACTTATAATGCATGGAAAGTATCTTTCTTGTGTTCTTTATTAATAGCCTTTTGTTTTATGACAGGGAAGGTCAGCCTTTGAAGCTACCTGACACTAAGAGGACACTATTGTTTACATTTAATGGTAAGTGTTGTGGGATCTGTCTGGGTTTTTAGTTTTCTGTGAGATGATCTAAATGAGAGCCATAAAACTATGTTAAAACTAACCCTATGTCTGCTCATTGACTTCTGGGTTTCTTCAACAAGAGAGCCTTTCATATATTTTAATATCTATTTTCTGCTACATTTCAACTGCCTAAGAAAGGAGGCAGAGAAAATATCCTATTAACATAAAAATGGTTAGAATAATTAATATTAATGCTGCCATTAATTCATAGGAAAAATGGCTTTGTTTTCCAGTGCCTGGCTCAGGTAACACTTACCCAAAGGATATGGAGGCTTTACTACCCCTGATGAACATGGTGATTTACTCTATTGATAAAGCCAAAAAGTTTCGACTCAACAGAGAAGTAAGATCCAAAGCCTTTATTATAAATTGGCACCTTTTATTGTTGTTTTTTCAGGTGGTAGAGCGGGAAAGCTATCAATGATTTCAATAATTGAATCTTTGCTAATTGACTGGAAAATGTCAAATGGGAATACTTTTTTTTTTTAAGGCAAGCATAGCACAAAGTATTGTAGAAGAGAAAGGTAGGTTTGCATAATAAGAGCAAGGTTTAGGCTTATAGAGCCAAGAGCAAGGCATAGGAACACAGAGCAAGATACTTACCACATAGACAGCAAACAGGCCTCCATTGCCAGGGCAAGTAGGCAAAGAGGCCAAGGGAAGACTTTTATAAAAGAAGGCCAATGGCTTGGCGCCTGTAGCTCAAGTGGCTAAGGCACCAACCACATACACCAGAGCTGGCAGATTCAAATCCAGCCTGGGCCTGCCAAACAACAATGACAACTACAACCTAAAAATAGCTGGGTGTTGTGGCAGGCTCCTGTAGTCCCAGTTACTTGGGACGCTGACGCAAGAGAATCACTTAAGCCCTAGAGTTGGAAGTTGCTGTGAGCTGTGACGCCACGGCACTCTACCTAGGGCGACAGCTTGAGGCTCTGTCTCAAGAAAGAAAAATTAAGCTCAGCGCCTGTGGCTCAAAAGGCTAAGGCTCCAGCCACGTATACCTGAGCTGGTGGGTTCGAATCCAGCCCGGGCCCGCCAAACAACAATGATGGCTGCAACCAAAAAATAGCCGGGCATTGTGGTGGCGCCTGCAGTCCCAGCTACTTGGGAGGTGGAGGCAGGAGACTCGCTTGAACCCAGGAATTAGAGGTTGCTGTGAGCTGTGATGCCATGGCACTCTATCCAGGGTGACAGTTTGAGGCTCTGTCTCAAAAAAAAAAAATAATAAAAAAAAAAATTAAAAACATAAAAGAAGGGCAGTGCCTGTGGCTTATCGAGTAGGGCTCCAGCTCCACATACCGAAGGTGGCGGGTTCAAACCTGGCCTCGGCTGAACTGCAAAACAGAAAATTAGCTGGGCGTTGTGGTGGGCACCTGAAGTCCCAGCTACTCGGGAGGCTGAGGCAAGAGAATTGCCTAAGCCCAGGAATTGGAGGTTGCTGTGAGCTGTGAACTGTGACGCTACAGCACTCTACCGAGGGCGAAAAAGTGAGACTGTCTCTACGAAAAAAAAAGAAGGCCAAATAGGATTTTGCTTCTGTTGGATAAAAATGGATTTCTTACGGAATGCTTTGTTTTTTGGGAAAAGGGCAAACAAAAAGCAGATAAGAACCGTGCTCGTGTAGAAGAGAACTTCTTGAAGCTGACACATGTGCAAAGACAGGAAGCTGCACAGTCTCGGCGGGAGGAGAAGAAAAGAGCAGAGAAGGAGCGAATCATGAATGAGGAAGATCCTGAGAAACAGCGCAGGCTGGAAGTAAGACAAACTTTCCTTATCTCTGGGGTAAAACTGAGCTTTGTCATTTTTGTTAGTAAAGTAATTCTATGTAGGAATGTACACAGGCTAAAAGTTTAGCATTTTTAGCATTTGAGACATTCTATGAGTTGATAGTACTATGAAGAATAAATAATCTTTCAATCTATGCCGTTAAGTCTTATGAGTCTAGAAAATGATCTGACTTATCCTGTTTCCTTAGCACAATTTCATTTTGAAAGTTCCACTATTGTCTTTCAAGCCAAATTACATTGCAGTAGGATGAAATTAGACTTTTTCTTTTGAGACTGGCATGGGTAGAGTGCCATGACATTGCAGTTCAGAGCATCCTCAAACTCCTGGGATGAAGTGATCTTGCTTCAGCCTCCCAGGTAGCTGGGACTACAGGCACCTGCCACAATGCCTGACTACTATTTCTGTTTTTGGTCAGGCTGGTTTCCAACTCTTGAGCTCAAGCAATCTGTCCATTTCGGCCTCCCAAAGTGCTAAGATTACAGGCATGCGCCTCCATGCCCTATTAGAAATTAGGAATTTTAATAGACTCTCACACATGTGCCCCATAACCTAAACAAAACTGTTATATGTAATTTAAAATTTGAGTAGGGAATTCTAATATTTTTTGTTTATATTTTTTCCTAGTTGGTTTTCTTTCTTCCTTTCCTTTTTCCTTTCCTTCCTTCCTTCCTTCCTTTCTTCCTTCCTTCTCACTTTGTCACCCTCAGTAAAGTGCCATGGCATCTTATCTCAGAGCAACCTCAAACTCTTAGGCTCAAGTGATTCTTTTGCCTCAGCTTCCCAAGTAGCTTGGATTACAGGTGCCTGCCACAATGCCCAGCTAATTTTTAGAGATGGGGCCTTACTCTTGTTCAGGCTGGTCTGGAACTCCTGAGCTCAAGCAATTCACTCACCTCAGCCTCCCACAGTGCTAGGATTACAGGCACGGGCCACCGGGCCTGGCCTGGTTTTTTCTGAGACGGATTTTTTTTTTTTTGTCACCTCGGCCAGACTGAATGGCTTGATCATAGCTCACTATAGCCTCAAACTCCTGGCTCAGGCCATCCTCCTGCCTTGGCCTCCCAAGTAACGGGGAATACTACGGGCACATGCCACCATACCCATCCTTGTTTTTTACATAACTATAGGCCAAAACCCAAGAAATTTTTGGTATATCTTTCAAAGATCATCATTTTCTAATATTTTTGTGAAATAAGATGCCATAGACCAGTTCTAAAATAATTTCTTTTTTGAGAAATAGTTCATTTTGTAGCCCTTGGTAGAGTTCTGTGGCATCATAGCTCACAGCAACCTCAAACTCTTGGGCTCAAGAGATTCTCTTACCTCAACCTCCTGAGTAGCTGGGACTACAAATGCCCACTACAACACCCAGCTATTTTTAGAGACAGGGTCTCACTCTAGCTCAGGCTGGTCTTGAACCCACGAGCTCAGGCAATACATCCACCTTGGCCTTCCAGAATACTAGGATTACAGGCATGAGCCACTGTGCCTGGCCCCTCTAAAATAATTTTAAACTTGGGCAGCGCCTGTGGCTCAAAGGAGTAGGGCGCCGGCTCCATATGCAGGAGGTGGTGGGTTCAAATACCACCCCAGCCAAAAACTGCAAAAGAAAAAAAAAATAAACAAATAAAATAATTTTAAACTTTGTAAATACTGGCCAAAAAAGAGAAGAATAAAGTGTTAGAAGATGTAAATTTTAATTGAAATAATATTAGAAGATTGAAGAAAATTCTTTCATAAGTGAAGGGGTCATGTTTCCAAGAAAATGTGAGCTACTATGTGGCACTGCAGTTGCCAGTAGAATCCTTAATGCTGCTCAGTGAAGTGCAGAGGATCCCACAGAGCAGTCTTACTCTTTCTCATCAGTTTTTGTTTCATTTGGTTTGGTTTACTGATAGGCTATTTGTTCTGAAAATACATCTGTCTTTCAGCAGTCTTCTTTATAAATAAAAATGGCCTTTTAATTTATATATGTGAGTAATCTACAAAGAATCATTAATAGGTAATACCTTTTATTTTTCTATGAAAAGGAAATTATTTCTAAGGTTTCAAATTATAATGAGTTAAAGGAGAAGGGGAGCCTGGTTGGGCGGCGCCTGTGGCTCATCGAGTAGGGCTCCGGCCCCATATACCGAAGGTGGTGGGTTCAAACCCAGCCTCAGCCGAACTGCAAAACAGAAAAATAGCCGGGAATTGTGGCGGGCTTCTGTAGTCCCAGCTACTCGGGAGGCTGAGGCAAGAGAATCGCCTAAGCCTAGGAGTTGGAGGTTGCTGTGAGCTGTGTGATGCCACGGCACTCTACCGAGGGCAATAAAGTGAGACTCTGTCTCTACCAAAAAAAAGAAAAAAAAGAAAAAGGAAAGGGGAGCCTGGAACTTGAGTCAGATTTTAATCTTCTTGTAGACATAAAGCATTTACTTTTTTAGAACCACCACTATAAGCCTAGTGCAGTGGTGCACACCTATAATCCCAGCTACCTGGGAGGCTGAAGCAGGAGGCTCACTTGAGCCCAGGAGTTCCGAGTTGCAGTGAGCTACGATTTCACCACTGTGCTGCCGCCTAGGTGACAGAATGAGACCTTTTCTCTAAAATAAATAAGAAAGGAAGGGAAGAAAGACAAAACAATAGTCAGTTTCTGACTTGAATGACACATCCATACAAATGAGCAGGACTTCCCTGCCACTGCTAGTATAGCTTTTTGTTTGCTTAGTCTTTTAATATAGTTAATTTGGAAAATATAAAGAAACATATACACAAAAGTTAAAATTAGCCTTAATTAGCATGTAATTACTATGTAAAAATAATATAACAATCCCACAGACAACCCTCACTCTTAAAGATAACCTGTGTTAACACTTCTTATGGTTCTCTATGTGTTTAATGTATATATTTCATAGCATGGATCATCTTCTAAACAGTATTCTGCAAACTTTTTTTTTTTTTTTTTGAGACTATCTTACTTTTTTTCTTACTCAGTAGAGTGCTGTGGTGTCATAGCTCACAGCAACCTCAAACTCTTGGGCTTAAGCAATTCTCTTGCCTCAGCCTCCCAAGTAGCTGAGACTACACGCGCCTGCCACAATGCCCGGCTATTTATCAAGATGAAGTCTCGTTCTGGCTCAGGCTGGTCTCGACCCTGTGAGCTCAGGCAGTCCACCCGCCTTGGCTTCCCAAGTGCTAGGATTACAAGCATGAGCCCCCACTGTGCCTGGACCAAGCCTAAGTTTTTGAATAATACTGTAGGCAGTGTTCTAGTTTTGATTTGTTTAACATGTGCTTGGAGCTTAGTTTGGGTTCTTTCTCTCCCCTGCCCCCTTGCCCTCTTTCTCTAGGAAGCTGCTTTGAGGCGTGAGCAAAAGAAGTTAGAGAAGAAACAAATGAAAATGAAACAAATCAAAGTAAAAGCCATGTAAAGTCATCCCAGAGATTTGAGTTTTGATGCCACCTGTCAGCTCTGAAGTCACAGGATGCAAAGAACACCAGTCCATTTCTCTCCTTAAATTTCAGACACCCCTGCCAACTGAGAAATCTTTAATTTCATCTTCTACTCTGCTTTTGGTTTGGAGTTTTACAGGGGTTGTAGATTGAAAAAGTCTCTGTTTCAGTAATTTTCTTCTGGATAATCAAATTATTTTGATTATTTTATAAAAAGAATGATAGTGAAATCTGTGTAGTTTTAACATATTTTTAAAATTATAACGTGAATCAGCAGTGCTTTTAGTACTTCAGTGTTTGAAGAAATATCATGAAACTTATAGGTAGATTGTTCCTTTTTCTTTAAACTAGGCAGTTGAAATGGCTATGAAGACTTACTCTAAAAGATTCCACAAATAGCTATTGGAATTGCATAATAAACATTGCTTGGTGTTTTTTTTCTGTGTCTACATTGAACTTGTAAAAACATAAAATTTAGAACACTATATGTAGTAATGAAATTTTAGGGACTCAATGTAGTGTATGTTTCATGGGTGGGAGGTGCTGATGACGGTATTACAGGAAATCTGTAAACGTTAAGATACTGACATATACATGAATAGGGGAGCACAGTTTTCTCCTTACCTGATACCATGAGCTAATGACAGTGTGACTGCTTTCATTTTAAATGGTTGTATGTTTATTTTTTTTGAGTAACACATGCATGAAAAGTGAACACTTCACTTAGATCAGTTCACAGTTGGATCATTGATCTGTGTGAAGTCATACATTTTCCTTCTGGGTCGCTGCAATCTATTGGATGTTCATGGAGAAGCTCTATTCTCTGTGCTATGGCTATGTACCTTTGCTTCTCCCTCTGCTTTTATCTCTTCCGTAGTTGAAGCTGGGTGTGTTCTTTCGAAGAAATAGCCATGAATATGCATAAGTATACTTTAAAAAATGAGCTTTCCTAAACTATTGAGAGTCTTTCTGCCTCTTGAGGGAAATAGTCTGGGGGGAGAGAGCCATCTATCTGCACGAGCATTTAGCTTGTACAGATCTCTGCATTTTATAAATGCTTCCTACTAAGAAAGCATTTTTTAGGTCACTGCTTGTACCAGGTAATTTTTGCTGGGGATGGGAAAGGGTTGGGTTTTTTGGTGGGAGTGGGGTGGGTGGGTATTTTTTGTTGATTGCTTTATGTGCAGGTCTGTTCTGAGGCAATAACAAGAAGTTGCTGTGAAAACAGCATGTGCTGCTGCCTTTTAACTGCATGGAAACTTTTCACATGGATTTTTCTCTAGGTTAATGCAGAAATGTGTAAACTGAGAGATGATACAAATGTAATGTTTTTTTAACAGTTCATGAAATTAAGTTATTAAAATAATAAAAATAACAAAATTTTGTTACTTTAATGCTATATAATTCTAGAATTAGCCTTGTTTTATAGACCTTTAAAATATATTCTATAAGTCAAAGTTGATATGCTTAGTTATCTTTTGAGTAATAAAAGCTTTCCTAAAGTCCCATATATCTGGACCATGGCAGCTAATTTTGTAATTTAAGCATTCATATGAACTACCTGTGGATATATATTAAACTGATTGTCAAAATCTTGGAGTGCCACCTTGACTTTTTAGAGTTGTCCTATAAGAGCATAAGCCCACAGGAAAATTCTTTCTGTTCAATAAAAGTCAGTGTTAAAATACTTTGCCTAACAAAGAGTTGGTCTTGGCTGGGCATGGTGGCTAACACCTATTATCCCAGCACTCTGGGAGACCAAGGTGGGTGGATTGCCTGAGCTCACAGGTTTGAGACCAGCCTGAGCAATAGCAAGACCCCATCTTTTAAAAATAGCCAGGCGGGTGCCTGTAGTACTAGCTACTTGGGAGGCTAAGGCAAAAGAATCACTTAAGCCCAAGAGTTTGAGGTTGCTGTGAGCTAGGACACCAGGGTACTCTATTGAGGGCAACAAAGCAAGACTCTCAAAAAATAAAAGTTGATCTTGGATAACCCCCTTGTTACAGTTTAATTACTTTTAGAAAGTTTTATATTTTTAGAGCCCCTTATGTTATCAATGGGCTACTCCCTGGAGTCTCCCTCTTGACTGAAAACTCTGTTAACTCTATGAATGTTAAGTCAAAGAGGAGAATGTCGTTTACTGTCACACACTGGAAAACCACTAAGTCCTCCAATCTGGTCACTTAGTGATGCTGAAATAAGCACTGAACTGAAAGACAAAGACCTGGCTTTTAATGCCAGCGAAACTACTATTCCCTTAACTTTGGGTAAGTCATTAAATTCTATAAAGTGGGAATAATAATTATTTGTTCTACCTACTTCATAGGTAGTTCAACACCAAGAGATAACACTGTATATATAAAGTTGCTTTGGAAATTACTAAACACTTTACAAAGGTAAGGCATCATCTAGGTCTGTTCTCCAAGTGGCATGTTTTTACTTTTCCTTTTTTTTTTCTTTTTTTTATACAGCCACTGGGCTAGAATGCAGTGACATCATAGCTCACTGCAACCTCAAGCTCCTGGGTTCAAACCATACTCCTGCCTCAGCTTCCTAAGTAGCTGAGACAACAGGAACGTATTAATTTTTCTACTTTTTGTAGAGCTAGATTCTTGCTATGTTGCCCAGGCTAGTCTCAAACTCCTGGTCTCAAGCTATTCTCGGTCCTTGGCCTCCCTGAATGTTTGGATTACAGGCATGAGCCACTGCTGCTCTTGGCTGTTTTTTCTGCTCTTTTGTTTTTCTTTCTCCCAGTGGAAACCAAGCAGATCCTTTCAGAGTCCTCTAACTTTATGTGGAAAAACTGATAGTCTGTCTTTTGAGGAAGAAGGAAGTAGTTAATGATTCTGTTTCTTTTTTTCTTTTTCTTTCTTTTTTTTTTTTTTTTTTTTTGAGACAGTCTCAAGCTGTCTCCCTGGTAAGGTCATTTTACCATCTCACAGGACGCTGCCCACTCCCCCTGTTAATACACATCACCCATTGGGCCTTGGGATGTGGGGAGCTTTTTTTTTTTTTGAGACAGTCTCAAACTGTCTCCCTTTTTGAGCAGTCTCAAGCTGTGCCCTGGCATCATAGCTCACAGCAGCCTCCAACTCGGGCTCAAGTGATCCTCTTGCCTCAGTTTTTCTATTTTTAGTAAAGATGGGGTCTCGCTTTTGCTCAGGCTGGTCCCAAACATGTGAGCTCAAGCAATCCACCTACCTTGGTCTCCCAGAATGCTGGGATTACAGGTGTGAGCCACTGCGCCGGGCCAAGGGGCCTGATTTCTTTTGTCGGGGTTGATTTTTTTGTTGTTATTGTTCTTTGCTTAGCAGGCCCTTGTTTGGTTCTAACACTCTAACCCCAGTGCATGGCACTCTAACCAGTGTGCTACAGGCACCCTTTTTTCTTGAGTAATAAGAAACTTCCCTACCAAATGTTTAGATGGGATTTAGACCAAAGAAAAACGTTGATTGAGATTCTCATTCCACTCATTCAATAGGAATTGGCAACGTGAAGATTATTTAGAATCATGTTTGACAAGATCTGTTGCATTTGGTGAAAGGGGGTGAAATGCTGTACTTTGTCCTCCCAGGTTATCTTACTGTTTCTGCCTCCTCTTTTTTTTTTTTTGTAGAGACAGAGTCTCACTCTATCACCCTTGGTAGAGTGCTGTGGAGTCACAGCTCACAGCAACCTCCAGCTCTTGGGCTTAAGCGATTCTCTTGCCTCAGCCTCCCAAGTAGCTGGGACTACAGGCGCCCGCCACAGCGCCCAACTAATTTTTGATGCAGTTCGGCCGGGGCCAGGTTTGAACCTGCCACCCTCCGTATGTGGGGCCAGCGCCCTACTCGCTTAAGCCACAGTCTGCCTCCTTTTGAATGATGTGAAAGGATATAAGAGGAAGAAGAGCTATACCCATAGAAGTGGCTTACATTGTAGACTGCTGAAACAGAGTAGCAGAAAGTATTTTCTCAGTTTCTGGGGTTTGGTGATCAGCAAAATATTTGATTACATATGAAAGAAAGTAATGTTTTTATCTTTGTACAAGTTGAATGCCATCTTCTCAGCTCTGGGAAATAATAACAATTTCAGAAGAAAACTGATATTTTTTCTCAAAGGGAGAATCTTGTGTCTATATATTCTATTGGATGCTTTGTTACTATCTTCATCTTTTAAAACTATTGTTTTCAAATTTACCTAATTCATCTAAATAGTATAACTTTTGGGGGAGCAGGGGTTATTTTTGAAACCAAGTCTCAGTTTCTCACCCTCAGTAGAGTGCTATGGCGTCACAGATCATAGCAAACTCAAACTCTTGAGCTCAAGCAGTCCTCTTCACTCAGCCTCCCGAGTAGCTGGGATTACAGTTGCCTGCCACAATGCCCCACTATTTTTAGAGGTGGGGTCTTACTCTAGCTCGGGCTCCTCTTGAACTTGTGAGCTCAGGCAATCCGTCTGCCTTGGCCTCCCAGAGTGCTGAAATTACAGACATGAGCCACTGTGCCCAGCCATATAGCTTTCTTCATATTTTTCTTGCCCATAGATACATCATTTAGCAAAGTTGTAGCAAACCTGGAGTTGAAGCTAGGTTTCTGCTTCTGGAAAGATTCTTGGATTTGTGGGTAGAGACCCAGGTGCCCATAGGGAAACAGACTTGGTAAGGCATTATCATATGACGCATCTCTAAGATGGCTGTTCAAGTATCATATTAGATAACACCTGTAAAGTGCTTTGAGATGTAAAGTGCTCTATAAATGAAATAATCCTGTTCAGCCTGTTCTGCACATCATATACTTTTCCCTGTATTTCTCATTTGAGTATTATAGGCAATTAATTTTACCTTTTTCACAGTTATGTGGTAGGTTGAAGAGGCCAGGTGTACTTAGTTTAAACTGGGTACTCTGGGTGGTGCCTGTGGCTCAGTGGGTAGGGCGCCAGCCCAATATACCAAGAGTGGTGGGTTCAAGCCTGGCCCGGCCAAAGTGCAACAACAATAAAAATAGCCAGGCATTCTGGTGGGCACCTGTAGTCCCAGCTACTTGAGAGGCTGAGGCAAGAGAATCACTTAAGCCCAGGAGTTGGAGGTTGCTGTGAGCTGTGATGCCATAGCACTCTACTGAGGACGATAAAGTAAGAATCTGTCTTTAAAAAATAAATAAATAAATAAATAAATAAATAGTACTCTGAGTTAAACACAAATAACTAATCTTCATTCCTGTAGGCTCCAGGAAAGTTTCAGAAAGCTCTGGAAATCTTGGAATCCTAACCTTTCTGAGTAAGTGAAATACATTACAGAGCTTGTATATCCCAGAACTCATTACAAGTCAAAAGCAAAGCAGGAAAATATATACTTTGTAAACTCTAAAAGTTGACCTTCCTTGCACTGTTTGTTCTAACTTATCTGCATTAGCATGTGGGAGGCCTTTTGCAGACAAAACTAAAGCTTATATAGATTTGCTCCTTGAAATAGTAACAGCAGAATCTGGGCCAAGGGTTCTTTAGCATTTGTGGATGATTATGAAGTTGGTAAAAATCTTATACCCCCTTTTGCCACCCAGAAAATGATGTAGCATCTGTGCTACTAGTATTAGTACAGATGGGAAGGACCTCCATGTTTAAACTCCCCATTGTAATAACTGCAAGAAGTTTGGCATTTTTTCAGGCAGTCTTCCAAAGACCATGTGTGAAAGTCTTTTCAATAGAACACTGCCAGGAATTTTGTTGGGTTCCGAAGCAGCTGCCTGCATCCACAAATGGGGTTTCAGGCAGCTTCCTAGGTTCCTTGGAGCAGGCTTGGTTGAAAAATGACCAGGCACCCCAAAGTAAGGCAAGCATGAAACAAATTTTACTGAGAAAGAGAAAGGTTTACAGAGCAAAAGTTTACAAAGCAAGATATATTTGCCACAAACAACAAACAAACCTACATTGCCACAACAAGTAGCAAAGAGATCTGTTATCTGTGCCTCTATTTTTTTTTTTTTTTGAGACAGAGCCTCAAGCTGTCATCCTGGATAGAGTGCTGTGGCATCACAGCTCACAGCAACCTCCAATTCCTGGGCTCAAGCGAGTCTCTTGCCTCTGCCTCCCAAGTAGCTGGGACTACAGGCGCCCGCCACAAGGCCCGGCCATTTTTTGGTTGCCGCCGTCATTGTTTGGCGGGCCCCGGGCTGGATTCGAACCTGCCAGCTCAGGTGTACGTGGCTGGCACCTTAGCCCGTTGAGCCACAGGTGCTGAGCCATGCCTGGCTATTTTTGTTGTTATTTTCTTTTTTTTTTTTTTTTTGAGACTGAGCCTCAAGCTGTCGTCCTGGGTAGAGTGCTGTGGCATCACAGCTCACAGCAACATCCAATTCCTGGGCTCAAGCGAGTCCCCTGCCTCCACCTCCCAAGTAGCTGGGACTACAGGTGCCCGCCACAACGCCCGGCCATTTTTTGCTTGCAGCCGTCATTGTTGTTTGGTGGCCCAGGCTGGATACGAACCAGCCAGCTCAGGTGTACGTGGCTGGCGCCTTAGCCTGTTGAGCCACAGGCGTCGAGCCTTGTTGTTTTCATTGTTGTTAGCAGGCCCGGACCTGTTCAAACCCACCAGCCCTGGTGTATGTGGCCGGCGCCCTAAACACGGATGACCAGTTGTTTTCTTTTTTTTTTTTGTGGAGACAGAGTCTCACTTTATCGCCCTCGGTAGAGTGCTGTGGCATCACACAGCAACCTCCAACTCCTGGACGTAGGCGATTCTCCTGCCTCAGCCTCCCGAGTAGCTGTGACTACAGGCGCCCGCCACAACGCCCGGCTACTTTTTGTTTTGCAGTTCGGCCGAGGCTGGGTTTGAACTCGCCACCTTCGGCATATGGGGCCAGTGCTCTACTCGCTGAGCCACAGGCGCCGTCCTCGCTGATAATCAGGTTTTTTTTGTTTTTGCAGTTAGGCTGGGCCCGGGCCGGGGCCCTGCTGACTGAGCCACAGGCACCGCCCGATGATCAGTTTTTAAATGGCACTTGAACCCATGCTGGCTTATGGCAGAGTGTAGGTGCTGCTTTGCACCGCCAGTCTTCAAGATTGTAGGGTATCCTGGGACGTGCTCCCTGGAAGGGGCAAACAACACCCTTCCCCTTGGAAACTGCCCTCAGGCCAGAGTTAAGCAAGCAGTGTGCATGGGGCACGGCTACCACCTTGTGGTGAACAAAAGTAAGACAGGGTCATTTTCCCAGAGCAGAGCGGAGAGCTGGGGCAGGACGCCAGGACAAAGCACACCAAAACAGACTCACATCTGTCCCTACTATTTTATTGATTACTTCGGACATGTGCTAGTCTGGATGGAGTCACTATTTACCAGCTTCCAAGTGGAGCCATGAGAAGACCTAGCCTCCAGGAATTGTGGAGTTTGGAGGGGCAGGTCCAGCCTTTTCTGGCTCAGCACAGGGAACCCAGCTAGGATTACACATGGGGGCCAAGAGCACAAGGTTACTCTCCGTCTGCCAGCCTAGTTGTGCTTAGAGAAGTATTCCTTGCTGTCATCCACGTTGGGCTTGATTGTGTCGCTGCCTGGCTTCCAGCCAGCGGGACAGACTGTGGGAAGACACAGCCCCATAGTCAAGGTGAGGGTTAAGCGAGGGAAACCAAGAGTCTGAGTTGCATGAGGTCCAACCTTAAGAACTTGCATATTGGGCGGCACCTGAGGCTCAGTGAGTGGGGCGCCGGCCTCATATACCGAGGGTGGCGGGTTCTAACCGGCCCCAACCAAACTGCAACAAAAAAATAGCCAGGCACATTGTGGCAGGCGCCTGTAGTCCCAGCTACTGGGGAGGCTGAGGCAAGAGAATCGCCTAAGCCCAAGAGCTGGAGGTTGCTGTGAGCTGTGACACCAAGTGGCCACAAAGTAAGACTCTGTCTCTTTTTTTGTTTGTTTGTTTGTTTTTTGAGACAGAGCCTCAAGCTGTCACCCTGGATAGAGTGCTGTGGCATCACAGCTCACAGCAACCTCCAATTCCTGGGCTCAAGTGAGTCTCCCGCCTCTGCCTCCCAAGTAGCTGGGACTACAAGCGCTCACCACAACGCCCGGCCATTTTTTTGGTTGTAGCCGTCATTGTTGTTTGGCGGGCCTGGGCTGGATTCGAACCCGCCAGCTCAGGTGTAGGTGGCTGGCGCCTTAGCCCATTGAGCCACAGATGCCGAGCCTAAATACTAGAGGCTTTGAGTTCTCTGACCTCAAGTATCCATCCCCGTGGTGCCAACACCCTGGCACTGCGACTTGGGGATTCATTCCTGATTCCCTGCTCCTGCCGCCCACCTGTGCATGGAGGGAACGAACTCCTGGAAGGAGAAGGCGGGCGGTGGGGGCGGTGGGGCTTCAGGTTGCTTCGCCCGCACGAACTCCTGGTAGCGTTGGCCAGGCTCGAAGGGCGCGCAGCACTCGGCCAGGGCAGCGAAGGCACGGGGGCCACGCTCGGCCTGCGCCCCTCGCAGTCCGAACAGGCCCAGGGTCACCTGCAGAGTGGAGACAGCAGTCAAGGAAGGGAGGAGCCTGGGAATATGGGGTAGAGCCTGAGCTGGGGCGGGGCCTAACCTTAAAAACAGAATCAAGGTGAGGATCTGGACAGGGCCTGTCGCCTTGGTTTGGTTTAGGGACTAGGGCAGTGGACCCAGGAAGAGGGACGCGTATGGTGAGAGCAGAGGCCAGGTCATCCTGGGGACAGAACCCCACGGGGATGGGGATGAGGACAAGGCGCGGTCAGGGTCTGGAGCAGAAACTGACGGTAGAAAGAAATGGACTAGCCCTAGTGGGGGTGGAGATGGGGGGGGGCAGTAAGGGGTGGGGCTCAGCCAGGGCCCAAATCAGGTAAGGTCAAGGTGGCTGTGGTGAAGGGCCTCACCCGTCTCAGCACTTCGTCCCCCTGCAACACCAGCTTGCGTACGTGGGACACAATCCGCTGTTTGGTGGTCTCCAGGTCTTGCTGCCGTGCGTTGGCCTCACGGACACAGGCCTGGTATAGTGCCTCTGCCTCATGCGCCTGGGGAAACCAGGGCCAGAGGGCACATGTGGGGGAGAGCAGAGGGAGGTATGGGGCACTGAAGAGGCTCGTGGCCCAGTCCCCACCTTGGCCTGGGCCTCCTCTCGTGAGCGCCGCCGCCGCTCCTGCTGCTTGCTAGGTCCAGGAGGCGCCTGGGGGGCCGCATCTTCAGGGGACCCATGGGAGCGTGCCCGCAGGTCCTCACTGCGCTGCACATACTGGAGCTGGGCCCGCCGCAGCGCCTGCACTGCCTCATTCTGGGGTGGAGGGTTGGGGATACAGGAAGGTCAACATCCTGGCCTCTCCTTGGTCAGCCAGCCCCCCATCCACTACAGGTCTCACCATCCGTTTCTGCTCCTTCACCCACTGCTCCTTGAACTCCTTCCGCCACTTCTCAATCTCAGTCCGTTTGGCAGCCAGGGGCTGGCAAGGGTAGGGGATGGGGATACTGCCTCAGGGATACCGCAGAGGCAGTCTTTTCATTCTTTCACCCATGTGCATTTCCTCCTCTGGATCCTCTTCTGAGTCTGTATTCTTAGCCTCCACCCCCATGCAAGTCTTTTCACTCAGACTTGCTATCTCCCATCCTCATGTTCCCGACAACCTTTCTGCCTGGACTCAGAGACTCTGAGACTTTGTTCTAAGAACACAGCCCCTCTTGCCTCTCTGCACAAACAAACTGAAGCATGATTTTGCAATGGTGCAGGAAGCCTGGTCTGAATCTCTGCTGGGTAACCTTGAGCAAGTTTCTGAGCATCCGTGGGTCTCAGCTTCCTCATCAGTAAAATGGCGATGATGGCAGTGGTGCCTTCCTCCCCAGTGATTCGGAACACAAAGGACAGCACAGTGGGCTTTTTTCCATTATGCCTCACTCCCTCACCTGGTAGTAGTCTCTTTTCTGCTGGGCCACTGTCTCCATGGCCAGGGCTCCCAGGCTGAGGTCATGTTCCAGAAACAGGGTATAGATGTATTGCAGTGGCATGTGGCTCTGGGTGTAGGGGCAGAGGGAGAAAGTAGAAAGCTGCTGAGGATCTTGGGGGCAAGGCTGGCAGCCTGGGGACCTGGGCTTTCAGGGGACCTGATCATGGCTACCTGCTGCTGTATGGACACCTTGCCAGCTTCAGCGATCTTCATGATGCTTTTAGCAAACTCCAGCTCTAGGAGGAGAGACAGCAAGGATCTGGGTCCAGCTAGGGTTTGGGCACTGCCTTTGGCCTAGGATTGGGGCAGAAGGTGTCCTCACCATAGCTGGCTCTCTTCTCTGTCCAGGCCAGCAGCTCCTTGGCATAGCGGGTCCAGGTCTTGGCATAGTCCAGGGCTGCATCTACACCCCCCTTGGTCCGAATGAGTCGCAAGTCCAGTTCCTCCCCTGGGGCAGATAGGTAGACTACTGATTTTTGAGTCCTATGTTCCTGTGGAAGCCTCTGAGGCCCCAGACTAATCTCATGGTGGCTGTCCTACATCCTCACCGCTCCCCAAACATCCCCGTGTTATCATTTGTCCTGGTTGCAATTTTACATATTCTTTACCCAGACTGGGGACTCCTTGGGGGCATGAGCTTGAATCTATTGTGTGCACTGCCATATTCCTGGCATCTGAATGATGCCTGGCATGGAACATGGAATGACTCGCTGAAGGAAGAACTCCTTTCTGCTCCCATAGTCCTGGTCTCAAAGTCCCCTACCTGTGAGAGGTGCAGGACCCTCTGAGGAGGGGCCGCTCGAACAGCTGGCTTCATTGGCCTGGTGGGAAGGGAGAGAGCATTCAGCAGCAAGCAGGGCAAGGGCCTTATCTCCCTGAGTTCTTTCTTCCCAAGGCCCCTCCTCCCTGTCCCCATGCTCCTCACACTCTCCACTCACCACAATGGATGGGGGGCGTTTGTTAGGCTCTGGGTCTCCTGAGAGCACAGGGTCTCCAGTCAGCATCTCAAGGGTCCTGTGGGATAAGGGTGTCAGGATGCCACCCTCCACCCAATCTGTCTTGCCAAGGGCTTAAGGGGCTCTAGCGCAGGTTAGGGGATGGTCCTGGAAATCATCTCTGTGGCATCCCTTGTATCTGGGAGGTCTAAAGAATGGGGTTTTGGGCTCGGTGCCTGTGGCTCAACAGGCTAAGGCGCCAGCTACGTACACCTGAGCTGGCGGGTTCGAATCCAGCCTGAGCCTGCCAAACAATAATGACGGCTGCAACCAAAAAATGGCCGGGCGTTGTGGCAGGTGCCTGTAGTCCCAGCTACTTGGGAGGCTGAGGCAGGAGCCTCGCTTGAGCCCAGGAATTGGAGGTTGCTGTGAGTTGTGATGCCACAGCACTCTATCCAGGGTGACAGCTTGAGGCTCTGTCTCAAAAAAAAAAGAATGGGGTTTTGAGGGGGATAGGTGAATTTTTAATAGGACTTGAGTTAGTTTTTGAAGGGCCCCAGGTAACTTTGGGGCTCATAGAGTGATATTATAGAGGGATTTCAAATGTTTAAAGGGGTCACAAAAAGGATATGTGAGGTTCTAGGACCACTTTGGGGATTTCCAGTTGATTTGGGGGGGATGACTTTTGGGAAATACAAGTGTCTTGGAGAGTCCCATCCTAGACTGCTCAGATTATTAGGTAAATTGGTCCAGATGTTGCAGATTCCAAGTGAGGTTTCAGGACACCTAAATGGTTGGGGATCCTGAAAGGATTTGGTGGGTGACCCAGGCTCAGACTCACACGTTCCCCAGTGAGATTTCAAGGTTGTCCAGGCTCCGGAAGATGTCACTATACCTCTTCCTGCCCTCGGAAGCTGAGGGAAAACCTGTGGACAGGGAGTTTATTTTTTATTTATTTTTTTATTTTTTTTTGAGACAGAGCCTCAAGCTGTCACCCTGGATAGAGTGCCGTGGCATTACAGCTCACAGCAACCTCCAATTCCTGGGCTCCAGCGAGTCTCTTGCCTCCGCCTCCCAAGTAGCTGGGACTGCAGGCACCCGCCACAACGCCCGGCCATTTTTTTTTTTTTGGTTGCAGCTGTCATTGTTGTTTGGTGGGCCCAGGCTGGATTCGAACCCGCCAGCTCAGGTGTACGTGGCTGGCACCTTAGCCCGTTGGGCCACAGGTGCCGAGCCATGAAAGGGAGTTTAATACATGGGCCAACCACTGCCTCCCTCTATCCATGGTACCACAACCAGTCTCACTGGGGGTGGAGGGGAGATAGAAAAGAGAAAGAGAGAGTGAAAGTCTTGACCCCCTGAGGAGTGTGTGGGATGGAGGGAGAGTGTGCTTGGGTGGGGCCAACTCTGGGCAGGCAGATAGACAGACTTAGACACCACCAGAGACAGCTGCTCAGAGGTCTACATGGACCCAGAGCAAAGCAACAAAACAGATGCCCCAGATGCAGCTTCACTGTCCCAGGAAAAAGAGGGAGCTTGACAATGGAATCACAAGGACGCCAGGCCAAACAGATGGAAATACACATGGGACTGAAAGGAACAGAGCCCAAGGCAGAAACACACACGGAGAGACTGAAACCACCAGGGGCATAAAGACAGAATGACAGTCAACATATACTAGAGAGACACAAAGACAGCCGGAAACACAAGCCGAACCTTGCCACATTTCTGCCGCTGCCCCCGCCCCTCTTCCAGGGGTCCCAGATCAGCATTGCCTGTTTCCTGAGGCTATGGAGGGGCCCTGTGGGGATCCTACTGCTTTGCCCTCTCTTTCAGCGGTCGTGACACCCTGCCCCCATCACAAAAATCAGAAGCAGAAGCGGCCACTTCCCCTTCCTGGGCCCCCTCCCCCAGGCGACCGGGGTAAGGGATAGGAAGGGGATTTGGGGGTTTGGGGATGGTGTCCCAGGCCCCTCCAGGCATGAGAGTCCCCACAATGGGAGATCCTTGCATCTTTCCCATTCAGTAATTCCTTTCCCAGCTCTCCAGATGGAGAGGGAAGGAGTGGCCCCTCAATTTAGGAAGTGAGGGACGGTCAGTGAGGTCCCTCCCGAATCCCAGAACCCCTACCCGGCTCTGCTGCATCCATGGTTAGGACAGGGTATCGCTCGGCAGGGAACGGTATGGGGAAAGGGTCGCGCGCCGGCGGGGCCCAGCCCCGATTTCCTGCCGCTGTTGCGGCGGAGCAGCCCGGGTTTCTGCGTGGCTCCGCCCAGCCTAAGCCACACCCCCAAAAGACGGCCACGCCTCTTGCCCCCGGAAGCCTTGCTGGGGTACCCAGCCTAAGCCGCCTGAGACACTGGCGGGCCAAAATCCCCAGAGCGATCAACCTAGTCGGTCAAGCCCTATAGCTGGGCATCCTAGGATCCTTCAGGCCAACTTTTCCCTTCCCAGATCTTCTTGCCGCCCCAAATCCCACGGAGCCACGGTATTCCCCTTCCTCAGTGATCCCAGAGTCTGCCCAAACCCAGGAGCCTGTCCACGAACCTTCCACACCCTTAATACCCAGTAATCCCCCTGCCAGGGCTCTCTTGAAGTACCAACACATCCAGGTCTGATCGTGGTCATAGCGCCCCCTGGTGGATGCACGATACTTTTTTTTTTTTTTTTTTTTTTTTTTTTTTGAGACAGAGCCTCAAGCTGTCACCCTGGAGAGAGTGCCTTAGCTTCACAGCTCACAGCAACCTCCAACTTCTGGGCTCAAGCGAGTCTCTTGCCTCCGCCTCCCAAGTAGCTGGGACCACAGGCGCCCGCCACAACGCCCGGCCATTTTTTGGCTGTAGCCGTCATTGTTGTTTGGTGGGCCCGGGCTGGATTCGAACCCGCCAGCTCAGGTGTACGTGGCTGGCGTCTTAGCCCGTTGAGCCACAGGCGCCGAGCCAAATGCACGATACTTCTTAAGTCCGCCAACCCTGACCAAGGGGACCGACTTCCAGTGACTTACAAACCTGAATCAACTTCTTAGGGTCAAGATTATATAGCACAGCCAGACAGCATCCCTTTTAGACATGAGGTGGACACAGAGATCCACTGTCCTGGGTCCCCCAAGAGTCATCTCTTAAGACTGCAGGGCCCACCTGCTGCGTGGGATCTAATGCCCTTTCCTCTCCTGAGACCCACACTGGATCTCAGCCTACTCTCCTATACCCACTTGGCTCCTGCTCCCAGGGGCTTCCTCAGGCCATCAGCCACACTCTGCCAGATGGAGAAACTGAATAGGAATGGGGACAAGATGACCATGAAACAGCTGAGGGTAAAAAGTGGGGTGCTGGAGACTGGTCCAGAAGCCCTGCCCTGGAAGTTGCCACAAGCAGCTTGTCAGTAACAAAAATGTGCCTACAACCAGCACCTTTTGTTTTTTTTTTTGAGACAGTCTCCTTTTGCCATCAGTAGAGTGCTGTAGCATCACAACTCACAACAACCTCCAACTCTTGGGCTTAAGCGATTCTCTCGCCACAGCCTCCCAAGTAGCTGGGACTACAGGCACCTGCCACAAAGCTTAGCTATTTTTTTTTTTTTTTTTTTGAGACAGAGCCTCAAGCTGTCCCCCTGGGTAGAGTGCCGTAGCATCACAGCTCACAGCAACCTCCAACTCCTGGGCTCAAGCGAGTCTCCTGCCTCCATCTCCCAAGTAGCTGGGACTACAGGCGTCCGCCACAACGCCCGGCCAGTTTTTGGTTGCAGCCATCATTGTTTGGCGGCCAGGGCTGGATTTGAACCTGCCAGCTCAGGTGTACGTGGCTGGCGCCTTAGACGCTTGAGCCACAGGCGCTGAGCTTTTTTTTGTTATTGTTGCACTTGTCAATTGTTTTTTAGCTGGCCTGGGCTGGGTTCGAATCTGCCACCTTTGGTGTATGGGGCTGGTGCCCTACCCACTGAGCTATGGGCACCTCCAGCCCAGCACTTTAAAGTACAATTTTGCTCCTAAAGATTTTAGAGGCAAGGCTCCGGTCCCAGGCTCCTTCAGGCATAAGGGTCCCCACAATGGGGGATCCTTGCATCCTTCCCATTCAGGAATTCTCCTGCCTCTCCGGAGAGGGACTGGTGTGGCCCTTCAATTCTGGAACTTTGAAGGAAGCCTATTAGTATAAGGGCTGAGCCAGGCTTTGGGTCCTATTTCAGTCTCCTGTACCTGCATCCTGTCTGTGATGTGAAATGGTACTGCAGCCTAGGATCCCAAAGAGGGTGACCCAAGTTGGTATTTGTGATGATGTACATCATAGTCCTTACATCTAAGACATCACTGAGAGAAAGGCACACTATTATGTCATGTAGTATGGAAAAAGGAAAAATACCAATTCTATGGCTTCTCTCAAGTGTCTTGAGTTATTCCAATGTGAAACTGAGACCACAAAAGTACTTGGGTGATTGTTAACACTAGAAAATATAGAGTTCTCTGGGCTTGGAGCTTGGCCCATCCAACTGCTCAATGTGCTGGACCCTTCCTTGACCATCAACCCCCCACAGCTCCCCAGTAAACCCTGTATGGCAGACAGAGGTGGAAGCACGGCTTCTTAAAATCTCAGATGCTTCTTTATTTACCAAAGATGCTAGCCCAGGGCTGGTTCCATTTGCCAGGCCAGCGGAGTGCTGTGGAGGTCACAGCTCAGCCTTCCAAAGACAAGGCTGCATGGCCTTGCCATGGGGGGTGAGGGGCAGTGTTCCCTCCCAGGGCCCTGGCAGGTTCCCGCCCGGCGGCAGCCAGGGTGGGCAGTGGATGCCAGCACCACCATCTCAGGAAGGCACTTTCAGCTTCGGGGTCCCCAGGAAGAATTGAAGGACACGGTCAGCCAGGAGCGCCAGGCAGAAGTCCAGGAGCAGGACTTGGGCGATGACCAGCTTGAACTGTCAGGGCAGGGAGGGTCAGTGAGCCGGAGACCTAAAGCTGGGCCCAGGTCACCCCCACAGGAGGGCCAGTGAGCCAGGGACACACAACTAAGCCCAAGCTCAGCTCCAGTGGTCTCATGGCCACTCACCTCCACAGGGATGTCCACGAGGCCAAACTGGCTGTTGAAGTCAGGTGAGGAGCCAAGGAGCAGGCCAATGATGGCCAGGAGTGACACTGCCAAACTCCATACCAGGGGCTTATTCTCAGGAAGGCTCTCCATGAAGGGCGGGCCCTGCAGGGATGGATAGCCAGCTACATGTGGTGGGTGCTTGCTGGGCAGATAGGGCATGCTTGGGGCAGGGAGCCAGGCCTCACCTTGTAGTTGATGGCAAAGGTGGCCATCTGCATGGCCATGGCCATTATGTACACAGTGCTGTTGACCAGGCTTGGCTCAAACTCCTTGTACAGATCCACAAATTGCTCTTGCCTACAGGATGCACGGGCGTCAGGCCTCCCTTTCTCTTGCTCACACCCCCTTATTGCTCCCTGCCAGGGCCCTGCCTGGCTGGCAATACCAGCCTGGCTTTGTGTCCTTCCCTCATCCCAGATGACCCCCAGGCTCTCCTTCAATGTCTGTGCATTTATCCTCCTGCCATTCCTGACTGCAGGGGCATCAGGATCACCTCCACTTGAGGTGGCACTCACTTCTCAGGACTCCGGGCCTGGGCTTCTCTGTACAGGTAGACAAGGCTCAGGAAGTGCACGAAGAACTGGAACATCACAGTGAGGATCGTGTACAGATTGAAGATGTTGGGTAGGGGACGCTCCTGGGAGAGGGTCTTGAGGGGCTGCAGTAGCAGGGATGGGAGATCAGGGCCTGGCTCACCCAGGGAGCCACCCTATCCACTCAGCAGACAGCAACAACCCCTGTCTCCTCAGAAGCCTCATGCGGAGAGCAGCCACCAAATCCTGGTGGTCACAGGTTGACACAGGTCCTCAGATCCCTGCCTACCTTTCACCTTTCCCATCCCAGGGCCACCTTTCCCGGTCTTAGCCCTGTGGTCTACATTCCCCTTGGCAGTCACAGGGGTCTTAAAATTATGAAGCAGATCCCACCCTACCTGTTCTAAATTCTCTCCACTCCTATTGTACCAGAGTAAACCCAAAGCCCTCCCTAGGGCCCAAGCGGCACCCATGGCCCGGCCCAGGCCACCACCAGGCCCTCCTTCCCTCAGTCAGTGTCTGTCTGGGGCCTTTGTGCCCATTTCCCGACCACCGGCTCCTGTTCTTTATGCATTGACCTGTCAGTACTGCAGGAGTCTTTCTAGCTGTCTACCTACCAGGCCATCCCCTGTAGCCTGTGACCTACTTAGCTTTTTTGTTTGACACAGAGTCTTACTCTGTTGCCCCAAGCTAGAGTACCATGGTGTTAGCCTAACTCACAGCAATCTCAAACTCCCGGATTCAAATGATCCTCCTGCCTCAGACTGCCAAGTAGCTGGGACTACAGGCAACTGCCAGAATGCCCGGCTGATTTTTCTATTTTAAGCAGAGATAGGGTCTCACTCTTGCTCAGGCTGGTCTCAAACTCCTGAGCTCAGATGGTCCACCTGCCTCAGCCTCCCAGAGTACTACGAATACAGGCATGAGTTACCACGCCAGGTCTAATTTTTCTATTTTTTTTTTTTTGAGACAGAGCCTCAAGCTGTCACCCTGGGTAGAGTGCAATGGCATCACAGCTCACAGCAACCTCCAATTCCTGGGCTTAAGCAATTCTCCTGCCTCTGCCTCCCAAGTAGCTGGGACCACAGGCACCCGCCACAACGCCTGGCTAATTTTTGGTTGCAGCCATCATTGTTGTTTGGCGGGCCCAGGCTGGATTCGAACCCACCAGCTTAAGTGTATGTGGCTGGCGCCTTAGCCATAGGCCCCGAGCCGAATTTTTCTATTTTTAATAAGAGACAGGGTTTCACTCTTGCTCAGGATAGTCTCAAACTCCTGAACTCAGGTGATCCACTTGCCTCGGCCTCCCAGAGTATTAGGATTACAAGGTGCGAGTTATCATGCCAGGCTTCATTTTTCTATTTTTAGTACAGATGGGGTCTCACTCTTGCTCAGGCTGGTCCCTAACTCCTGAGTTCAAGCAATTCTCCCACTTTGGCCTCCAGAGTACTAGGGTTACAAGCATGAGTCACCACGCCTGGCCCCACTTAGGTTTTTGACCCTCTTACATAATTGTTCGTCTGTTTCTTTCTTGCCTATGGGGCTCTATGTGACCCACTTGAGACCCTTGACCACAGATGGTGCGAGACCCCAAGCAGTGCGACTTGGAGGTTATCTGCATCACCTTGCACTTCCTGTGCCATCCTGGGCAAGACCAACACCTCCAAGCCCTTAATCCCCATCTGTAACTTGGGGATAACAGTTCTTGAGCCTGTAATAGCCCAGCCCTGGTTGGCCACACATCCCTGGCCTCCAGCACCTCTATGGCCCACCTTGGAACGAGAGATGAAGAGAAAGCAGCCAGCCAGCAGCAGCCCCTGTAGGGTGGCCTGGAAGTCACTGAACTTGACTCCCTCCAGGTAGAGAACGCTCTGGCTGTAAGCCAGAATGAGGGCGTTGAGTGCCAGAATCTTGAACATCTGCAGTGTGGTCACGAGTGTGCAGCGGCCTTGCTTGATCACGTGGCAGACTGCAGGAGATGGGGAGGTGGGTATAGGTGGGTGGGTACCAGGCAGGGTGGGTGGGGGGAGGTCAGGGACAGGAGTGGGACTCACTGCACTGGATGGATGAGAGCTTGGAGGTAAAGGGTGCGGCAATGCTGGCATCCCCCAGCTTCACAATAGGTGTGCTCTCATCCTCAAGATCCCGAAGCACCTGGTTCAGGCGATCCTGTCAGGGTAGATGGTGGGGGTGGGTCAGCCCTTGCCAAGAGGGATGTGCTGATGCCTCCTCTCTAGACACTTACCCTTTGGGAGGATGGCTGCTCCTCAGGAGGTGGGAGCCCTGACTTCCTGGCTATCCTGGAGGTAGCCCTGATGCCACTGTTGTTCAGAGTTGGGCTATCCCGGGGCCGCCGTCGCCGCTCAATTACCCGCTCAGGGGCATTGGCCAAGAGTGCCACACCTGGGGGGCAGGAGAGCATCAGAATTCAGGGAGAGGAACAGGCTCCATGTAGGGATACATCAAGCTTTGTAGTTTGTTCTTATTGAGAATAGTTCCCAGACCTCACTAAGGAGATTTTAGCATCCACTTTGCTTTCTACAAACTACTTAAGAAGAAAAAAAACCCAACAAAATAACTCCACAGCAAATCAAATGAACACCTTGATGCGTAGATGGGTTAAAACTAAACTGGTTTCCAAAGAAATGAACTGCCAAAGAACATAATTCTAGAATGTAAATAATATTTCATCAATGTTTTAGTAGACCAGCGGTTCTCAACCTGTGGGTTGTGACTCCTTTATAACAATGAAAATACATCGTGGCATTAGGAAGGTTGAGAACCACTGTAGTAGACAAAGCAGATAAATAAGTATCTGAAAAGCATGAAAACTATGTTAGGTTGATCTTTGAAGTTCAATCTAACACCTGCGTCTTCCTGCCAAGAAGCTGTGAATCTTCAGCAATCCTTTCAGTTCCTGGTTTTTGGAGTCACCGTCCCCACTTGTGCCCTCTCCCCCGGCCTCTGGCCTCTACCCAGTTCCTCCAATACTCATGTCCCTTCCTGCTCATGAATCTCCTTGGATCCCCTGACCTTGCCAGCTCCCTTCAACTCCCTGTGCTACTTCCTTACAGGAATGAATGCTCTGTGACTATCCCCGGACAGAAGAGCTGGGTGTGTCTTTCTTGCTCAGTTAACATGTTCCTTAACACCAGGTCTGAGAAGGAAGGAGCACCCCCAGCCTACAACGCTCACCCACGTCAGCGTGCTTCAGGGCGCCCACATCATTGGTGCCGTCCCCACACATGAGGGTCACGTAGCCTAGCTCCTTCAGGCTGGTGATGACGAACTCCTGTTCAAGTAGAGATGGACTGAGCAGGGGCTGTGTGCCTGGACCCTGTGTTCCCTGCCCCTCAGGTCCCTGCACGTACCTTCTGCTTAGGGGCCACACGGGCGAACACCTGCACATGAGGGATGAGGTGGAGCAGCTGTTGAGGGTCGGCTGCCTGCAGGTGGGCCAGGCCATCACCCGTGAGACACAGTGCATGCTCCAGGGCCAGCGCCTTGGGGGAGCCCTGGGCCAGGGGCAGGACAATACTGCCATCGATGGAGCTCCACTCACATTGTCGGCCTGTGGGTGGGTCAAGACTGTGTCAGGGACAGGTGTTTGGCTGCCCAGGCTTAGAATCTCCTACATTTGGACCCTGAGCACTGGATGGTTTCTCCTCTCTGCAGGCCCCACATCCCTACCCCTCTTGTTACCTAGATGACAATCCAAGTACACTGACCGGGGCCCCACTGGGCACCCAGCCTCTCTCTGGGCATTTCACAGAGAACATCCAGAGAACCCTTAGGTACAGATAGGGAAACTGAGAATCCTGGCAGCCTGACCTCAGCTAAGCCACTCCTCCACGTCAAGCAGGACCCACAACACCAGCTAATCACCTAACTAATTTCTGCCCTGTGGCCTGAGATCCTGTCTTCCCAAGGCTAGGATCCCTATACACTCTGACAGGGCTCAATGAGTCTTCCACTTCCTCTTTTCTCTACTTCTTCCTTGCTGGCTGGCCCCAGCTCAGACGCCCACCCTGCACCAGACCACTCACCCTGGACTGCCTTAAGTGGTAGGGAAACCATCTCCACCTGGCCTTTGTTCTAGCTGTTTTGTTAGAGGAGCTTTGTTGATCAATAAATATCCTCAGTGTTCCCTCCCATAATCCCCAGGCCCTAGAAAAGCCTAGCACCTGGGACTGGGACAGAGAGAGATTTGGGATGAGAGAGGTGACCAAGTTCCTTGAGAAGCTGCCTGGCCTGGCCTTACACAGCACCTTCCTGCCTGGCCCTGTGACAAGCCTGCTCCATGTGACTTTTCTTAGGACCCTCTTGCTCTCACCCAGGTCCCGCACTGAGTGTATCCCACAGGCACCTCACTCCTAGCCCCAGGGTGGCTGTCCGATAGACTCCATTTCCCCATCCAGGAGGTGCTAGGCCCAGATTTGCTCTTTCACTGGTTTGACTCCAGGGCATTGCTTTAAGAGTCATTCACGAGAGTTGTGAGTTCTGGAGTGAGACCTTCTGAGTTCCAATCCTTAGCCACAATGACATCCAGTGACCCAGGCCAGTGGGTTTACTTCTGAGCTTCTGTTCCCTTGTCGACAAAGCAGGGGCTCTACCAGCTGACTAAGCAGGCTTTCTCCTCCCTGGGATGGAGGACAGAAAGGAGGACCAGCAGTAATATGCACTGAACCCTCTGCCTAGGATCTGGCCATGTTGAGCACTTGGCCTATATGCTGCCTGCTGGGCCAAAAGTAGGTGTAAGGGTGAGGCCAGATTGTGGCTCGAACCCGCCAGCCTTGGTGTATGTGAGCCCTCAAGAAACCTGAGCAGCTGTGACTAGCACTACCTTGTTGCTATAACCACCTAAATGCTTCAGTGACCACCTGCACACTGCTTGAGGTGCCAGTGTGCCAGGACTGTGATCAGTGGTACCACTGTAGTAATAGGTACTTGAGAACACTGTGTTGCTCACTTAGGCCTGGCATATGGCAGGCTGCTGGGACAGGAAATGTTATTATTATAATATATATACATAACATATATATATGTTATTTTTTGAGACAGTCTCACTATATCACCCTTGGTAGAGTGCCATGGCATCACAGCTCACAGCAAACTCAAACTCTTGGGCTTAAGTGATTCTCTTGCCTGAGCCTCCCAAGTAGCTGGGACTACAGGCACCCGCCACAACGCCCGGCTATTTTTTTGTGTGTTGTTATAGTTTTTATTGTAGTTTGGCAGGTCCGGGCTGGGTTTGAACCTGCCAGCCCTGGTGTATGTGGCTGGCGCCCTAGACGCTGAGCTATAGGCACTGAGCCAAAATCAAGTTAAGAATTTGTTTTTTTTTTTTTTTTTTTTGTAGAGACAGAGTCTCACTTTATCGCCCTCGGTAGAGTGCTGTGGTGTCACACAGATCACAGCAACCTCCAACTCCTGGGCTTAGGTGATTCTCTTGCCTCAGCCTCCCGAGTAGCTGGGACTACAGGTGCCCGCCATAATGCCCAGCTATTTTTCTGTTTTTGCAGTTTGGCCGAGGCCGGGTTTGAACCCACCACCTTTGGTATATGGGGCCGGTGCCCTACTCGATGAGCCACAGGCGCCACCCAATATATGTGGTTCCCCCCCCCCTTTTTTTTTTGTAGTTTTTGGCCGGGGCTGGATTTGAACCCACCACCTCCGGCATATTGGGCCAATGCCCTACTCCTTTGAGCCACAGGCGCCGCACACAAGTTAAGTTTTTTTTGAGAGAGTCTTACTGTGTTGCCTTCCATAGAGTGCCCTGGTGTCACAACTCATAGCAATCTCAAACTCTTGGGCTTAAGCGATCTCTTGCCTCAGCCTCCCAAGTAGCTGGGACTACAAGGTGCCCACCACAACGCCCGGCTATTTTTTTGTTGCAGTTGTCGTTGTTTAGCAGGCCCAGGCCGGGCTTGAACCCGCCAGCCTTGGTGTATGTGGCCAACACCCTACCCACTGAGCTACGGATGCCACAACAGGAACTGTCTTGCACTCAGGGTCCCTCCTTTCCCACTGCCCACCCTAACTGTGCTGAGGACTCACTTTTCTCCGAGGGAGGCTGTAAGATCAGCGTGTGGGCCTTGTCAATGAAGTGTAGCTCCTGGGCCACGTGGCAAGCGGTGAGCGGATTGTCTCCTGTGATCATGACCACCTTGGGAATGGAGGAGCAAAGGTTCAGTAGGGCAGGCCAGTGGGCAGAGATCTAGCCTGGAGATCTGGCCACCAAATCTCCAAGGCAGGTCTTGGCAGGAGGTCCTGACCCTCTAATGGAGACCCTGAACAGACTTTTAGGGACCACATCTGCCCTCACCCTGGGTGTTTTATACAAGGGACACATCTGTGTATCCTTCTGAGAACACCCATAGCCTTTACTTGCATTATGAATTAAGAATCAGCCTCTGGTGCAGACCCTTGTGGTTTGGTAGCTACTACTGGGGCAACAATTCAGTGATGAGGAGGAAGATGGGATGACAACTTCTGAGAGGCTGGTGGGGACTAATTACATCACCTGTTTGCCCTAGCATCACCACCGTCTGAGGAGGCTTACTTACCTCCCACACCCTGAAAACAAACCACCAGAGATAAACAGAACCACCAGGCCAGGCAAGTGCTGCCTTCACATCCCTCGGCCCCCCAGCAAGCTTCCTTCTCTCCAGATTGGGGGAGTGGAGAGTACAGCTCAGCCATCCAAAGATGCCAGGGCATCTGCGGAGGTGAGAGGGGATGGTATAGGAGGGTCCCAAAGAGTCCTCAGGGCAGGGCCAGTGTAAATACCTCAGCTATGATCTTGCTTGTCTCCTTCCTCACTCTCAAGACCTAAGTGCCCACCCCACACTGTGAAGCTGGAATTGTTCTGTTCCTCCCAAGCCCCATCCTATACCCGGTGGGAGGCATTCTGGATCTCTCTGATCACGGCTTTGGAGTCAGCCTTGAGTGGGCAGGAGACCACGATGAAGCCGACGAACTTAAGGCTGCATTCTAGTGACTCCCGCTTGATCTCTCGGGCCTGTGGAGAGACACGGGTGCCCTCATCATCTGTCCCTCCCACTGTCCCCTCTCTGCATTTCCTGAGCTCTGATCAACATGCTGGGAACCAGAAGGACAATGGACTCTTCCTCAGCAAGCATAGCCTCATGTGATGGCTATGGGGGGCAGTGAATGAAGATCCTGTTCTTATAGGAGGGACATGCTAAGGTCAGGAGGGGAGAGGTGCTACAGATGGGGTTAGGCAGCAGCCAGGTGGTCTGGGCTCTCCATTGTACCTCCACCTTCTGTTGTGGGTGTGGGCACATCACAGAACCCGCTGTGGCTCAGCTTCTGTGCCAGTAAAGTTGGGACTCTCCAAATAATGAGGTTTAGCCATAATCCTGACATACCCACCACCACACTCTAAAGACTAAGCAAGAAAACTCCTCCCCTTAGGGAGCTCACATTCTACCCAAGACATGTGAAAAAGTAAGTCACAGAAATCAGATGGCTGACTGCCACAGGAAAATACAAGTGGGGGATAGGGCAGATGGGGTCAGGGGACTGGGGACAAGAAGGCTTCAGAGATGTGAAGGGGGGGAAGGTCTGTGACACTTGGGGGGAACGGGCTCCAGGTACAGGAATGAGGTGGGACCATGAGCTTTGGCCTATCCTCTGCACACAGGACTGGCACCTGATATTAGGTTCTGGAAGGATCTTATAGCTGCAAGATGCAAGCAGACTGAAAAAGGACTAAGGTGAAAGCTGGTGAAGGGGCAGACATTCTGGCAGTGGGCAGGATTTGTGTATGATGTACATGGGTTTGAGAGAGCTGAGGATGCCCCTGTAGTCACCAGGCAGACGAGGAAGGCAGGAGCAGGGTGTGCAGAACACACCAGAGTGGGGGCAGGTGAGATCTGGTAGTGCTCTGCATGAGGTGGCCCTGTGAATCAGGACAGGATGGGCCCCCATGGCAGGAGATCAAGGACTGAATGCCACTTGGGGCCTCCAAAGGTAGAAGCTGGGGATGTGGTGGAGGATGTAAATGCACCCATGGCACTCGGTCAATATGGAGCGGCAGGGAACAAGGTGACTGAAAAGAGGAACTGATGGCCAAGTACATGGGAAGAGTGGCTGGGGGCAGCCCAGGCCCTTACCTGTTGGTGGGTAAGGTGCCCCAGCTCTTTGTATCCCAGCGCCAGGACACGGGCTCCTTCCCGGGAGATCTCGGTGTGGATGTGGTGGTAGTCAGGAGGGCACTGGGCAAACTGCAGGGAACGCAGGGGGCATGTCACCAACCGCCCCATGCCTCCTCCCCACTGCCCCAGGCTGGGACTGGCTCACCATGGAATGCAGGGTTTCTGGGGCCCCCTTCACAGCAGCGATGTAGCAGAGGTCAGTGGAGCCTAGCTTCTCATATGAGGCGAGCACGGACATTCGCTTCAGGGCACTGGCAAAATGAAAGCGCTGGTGAATTTTCAGCCCCTGAGTTTTAATACTTCGGGGGAATACTTTCTCATCTGGAAACAAATAAGTACGAGTCCTGAGGGGCTTTGCTCCAAAGAGGCAGCCAAGCCCCCACCCCTCCCCACAGCCTCCCCCACCTCCCTCTTGCCTCTACCAAGGCCAGCTTGCAGGGGGACTCTGGGCTGGGGGGGGGGTTATAGACAGGAGACATGGGCTTGGAGGACCCTGGCACCGTGGCTTCAGCCAAGGCAGGGCAGATTCCAAACCCAGGGGGAGACCTAAGGACCTGGCGTGTCCTGAATTAAGAAAATCCTGTGCCCATCCATCTAGGGGAATGTCAGAGTCCCGATACCCTTGGGATGCCTGCCTATCCCAAGGGTATCTCTGAGGGGTACAGTTTGCCTGGGGTCATGAGAACTGGTGGCTCACCCTTGCTGGGCCTGAGACTCCAGGTCCTCACCTTTGGTCAGAGTCCAGTCCACAGCTGTCAGCATGGCCTTCTCAAGGGGGTCACCCACGAGGGTGCCGTCATCAAGCTGCATGAGAGAGTGGCAGGAGGCCAGGGCCCGGTGTGTTTCCACTGGGATGCTAGACACAGGCGTCATCTCCTTCCCGTCTCTGCAAGGACAGAGAATAGCTGGTTATAGGGCAGACGCAAGCAGGGTGAAGCTACACCTCTACTGGGGAAAGACCCCAGGAGTCCTCAGACAGGGTGATGAGGGATGGGCCCCCATGGAGCCTTGAGTCACTGGGGGACCTTGGGTATCAGCTGAGTCTCTTTGAGACCCATATCTACCTCATAGATGCCACCAGAAGTTAGGCACTGTGTGTGTAGGTCACATGGCCAGTGCAGGAAGGAGGTAGGCTGGCTGACTGCTCTGGGCCCAAGCTGAGCCCCCATGTGTAGCCAGTTCTCACACTGGGGATTGTATGGGAAGCCCCAGGAGACGAACCTTCCATGGTAGGGCTGATAGGCCCTTACTGCAGGAGCTTGGGTTGGATGGGCTATTTGTCCTTTGACCTCCCAGAAGCGCTCTAATGGGCAGCTAAGCCCGGGGCCCCCGACACTCACCTTAGTCCAGCCACACCGCGTACCACCAAGCTGTCACTGGTCAAGGTTCCTGTCTTGTCAAAGCAGCACACCTCAACCTTCCCAGCAAAAGGGATGCGGAAGGGCTCGGTACAGTACATGTCTAGGGGCAGGAGCTGGGTTCAGGGGTCCTGCCAGGCCCAAGCCTGCTTAGAACCCCACATCTGACACACTCACAGAGTTTGGCCAGAGCGATGAGGGAGGTGTTGACAGCCAGGGATAGCTCAATGGGCAGCTCAGGGGGCACAACTGAGGTGAGGATCAGGGTGCACTCCAGAAACAGCTTGTAGCGGTTCCGGCTGGGGTCCTTGGTGCCTGCAGAGACAGGGCCTGCCAGCCTGAGGCCTCAGAGGCAGGGCTGGAGAGGCTGGTCAGGAGTGGGGGTGGCCACAGCACTTACCTTCAATCCACACATAGGCAGCTGCAGCAATGGCAAACACCAGGAGGAAGAGAATGAAAATAAAGGTCTCCAGGTTGTTTGCAGTCACCCTCTTGACACCAAAGAGAATTGTACGCAGCAGTTTGCCCTGGAGGGACAGACGGATAGCCTTTCTGCTCAGGCCTAAAAGAGCAGCCTAGTCTTGGGCTGGCCTCTGCACCCTCGCCCAGGCCCTAGCTGTCAGAGTGAGCCTCTAGAGTAGATGTTCTGGGGTCTGAAAGGGTGATGCCTTGACTGTCCCCCACTCACCCTGGGGCCCAACCTCCCCAGATCCAGGCAAGGCCCCACACCTGGGACGTGTTGAATCCAGTCCTCAGGACGTAGGCCACACACCCATTGTCGACCGCTAGAGAGACAAGTAGAGCTACTGTCATTCCCACCTCCTGGTCCTGACTCTCTCATGATCAAGCAGCTGTAGGAGGAAGGGATGGGAGCCAGGATACCCCCAGGCACCCTAGAGGCACCTACGCTTCAGGCCCGTGGTAGCCTTCTGAGGGGATATGTGCTGCACCACCTTAGTGCCCCCAAAGATGACATGGAGCCGGGAGTCTGCTTGGAGGTCCAGCACCCGATCTGGGCTGAGGTCTTCGATGGGCTCCTAGGGAGGAAGTGGGTGAACAAAGATGGCCAGGCCCACCTTGCCTCCTTCTCCATCCCTGGAGAGCTGACCCTGGGACTGGAATTAAGCCAGGCTGACCCTCACGGGGCTCAATGACCAACCTAGCATAGCCCTCCCAGGTTCCCTTATCAGAGGCAGCAGGCCCCATCCAATCTTTTCCCCCACCCTGACTTGCAGCGTCCATTCCTTGTGACCCTGCACCTGGCCTCTCCCAGGATTCACCCTCTTCTCTCAGCCCACTTTGGTCTGACATCCCAGGGCACCAGCCAGATGTACTGTGGCTATCTTTGGATCTTTGGCTTCCTGTATCTCCTTCTCACCACCACCCAACTTCTCCTGCCCAGCCACTGGCCCTCCCCCTCCTGGCCTGTTTCCTCCCACAGACCCCCCACCTCCTGCTAAGCACCTTCATCTGCGGTACTGATTCCCCTGTGAGCATGGCCTCGTCCACGATACATCGGCCCCGCAGCAGCAGCACATCACATGGCACCAGGTTCTCCTGTGGGGAGCGGCCTGCGGGGCAGGGGTAGGAGGGTTGGCTGGGGGCCATGAGGCAGGGATCCCACATGCATAGAGTGGGACTAAGCCTCACCAATGGAGACGATGTCCCCGGGAACAATCTCATCGCTGGCAATGGGCCTCCACTTGCGGCTTCGGTAGACCTAGGTGGGGATGGGGAGAATGTCAGCATAGAAGACACGTCTGTACTATGTCCACCCCCATATTGGATAGGGCCCACCAGCCGCACCTGGATCATGTGGGGCTTATTGCCCATCTTTCGGATCTCTGACATGTTCCGCATTTGCTGCTGCACCAGGGAGGCCTCAAATGCCACAAGCATGGACAGTGTGAAGACGCTGTAGTACCAGTACTCGTCCAGGCACCAGAGTCCAACACAGAACACCTGTGGGACATTAGCCTGTCTGTCCCCAACCCACCCATCCTGTCCCTTGGAGCCTCGTCTGCTCACAGGCTCTGACCCACCAGGACAGGGAGAGATTTGGGGGTTTAAAAGTGGTAGACAGGTTTGGTGTGGCTGGAAAGGCCCCAAGGAAGGAAATGAGAAGAAAGGCAGGACCTGCTGCTTTACCTGAAAAACAAAGAATGGGGCTGTGGCTCTCTCCTTGAAAAGCTCTGAGAAGTCGGGCACCACCATCTCGGCCCTGCAAGAGACCAGATCCCACATCCTGTTCCTGGTGCAAAGCCTCTGGGGTATGGAGGCCCCACCCTAGATATCTTCATTGGGGCATAGCAGGCCTCCCACAAGAAGCGAGGAGCCATGGATGTGTAACAGGCACCCTGGCAAACTTTCTGGCTTCTTCTTGTCCAGGCCTCACCTGGAGCAGACATGCTGACCGCCCACAGCCCTCTACTCTGCAGAAGCCAGATGAAGCTTCTGAGGCTAATGATAGTCTATTCTGGCAGTTGTGGGGCTGGTGTGAGACTAGAATCTCCTATCATTTGGCTGAGTGACATGACAAATGGAAAAGGAATGTCTGACTGAAGGATGGCAGCCCTGAAGTCACACAGGAGCCCTGGCAGCTGGACACTGGTTGTAAATTCCCCCAGAGTCCTAAAAGACAAACATTGAGCACCACCCCTACTAAAGCTGGGATTTTCTAAAAACTTCTCCAATAAAAGCCCCAGAATGCAGGGAGCAGGGCCTAAGGGGGTATTCTATAGCACCACGTGGTGGCCCAGGCAAGGCAACTAGGGTTGTCCTCATTGTGCCCTTTAATTGGATAGACATCTCAGGCCTGGGATATGAAAAAAGAAAAGTTACCCTACTGTTATGAAAACAAATAATAAAAAAAACCACCCTGTACCTTGTTGGGTGCCTTTGCATGAGTAAGAAGAATGGTTTAAAAGGGAATATCCCTATTCCAGGTCATTAATGTGGCTGACTCCAGGGAAGAGAGATAAGTAAATATTTCTTATAAATCTTTGTGTTAGATCAATAGCTGTGGTAAACACATTTATAATCTTCTGAAAAGCAATTAAGTCAGGAAGACCCCCCTATTCCCAAGAGTTCTATGGATTTCCAGAATACTGGTGGCCATGAATGGGGCTCTGAAGTTAAACCACATCATCTGAAGCCCAGCTCATCCCCCTTCCAGCTGTGTGTCAGCTCTAGTGATCTTGGTAAAGATTAAAGGAGAAAGCACACTGGTAGGAGTCCTGGGGACTGTTTTTTCTGCCCGGTGCTGGCTTGACATCTTGGAGGGGGTAACACCTTGGTGATGCTGATTTTGTCTTTAACTTTTGCAGTTTCAGCCAGAGACTCAAAACTGAAGCCAGCATCAGCCATTCTACCAGGACAAGAAAAACTATCAAGATCACCAATGTCTTTATCACCATTCCCGAAGTGCTGAGTATGGCTGAGCAGAAGAGTGAGGGCTAAAACTTACAGAATTTAAAATGAAGAAAGGAACTGCAATTACAGCAAAACAAGGACAAGTAGGACAACCAGTCAACTATTATTGAGGAAAGACCATATACCGGCACCGTGAGGGAGCAGCACACTCGGGGTCTCACAATACAAGGCAAGGGTTCCCTCCAGGCTCCAGGCTCTCTGGGGATTCCTGCCAGCAGGCAAGAATGGGGGAGACTAAACTAGAGCATGTTTCTCAAACAGTGCCACGTTCACCTGGCATATCTGGATAAAAAGGAAGATTCCTCTGTCTCTCCTTCCTGAAGGTCAACGGGGCAGGAAGACCAAAAGGAAGCCAGGAACTCACTCACTTGTTGCTCCCAAATTTCTTCTCAGCTGCTCGGATCTCTGAGTCTTCCTGGAACCCTCTGTTGCCCTGATAGTATGAGAAGGCATTTCCTACAGGAAAGGCCACAGGGAGGAATTGCTTCTTCTCGAGGGCATCATAGGAATACTTGATCTTCTGGAACTCAAAGGACAGCACCTCAAGCCCGTCTTCGCCCTGTGTTAGAAGCCATGTTGCAGCAGAGGATCCTGACCTGGAGGAATAGTCAGTACCTGGAAATCCCACCCAAGCCCCTGCTCCAGGCAGCCTGGCATTCAGTCCCTACCTCATCACGGTGCAGGGCCACAAGTTCAGTGGAGCCATTATTGGGGGTTGGTACCACCTTCACAAAGGTCGCTTTGCTGGGGTCATACTCCTGCCAGAGGCAAAACATTGCTACTGAGCTCTTCTCAACCCATAGTTTGATGGCCCCCACGGTGAGATTCTGAGTGTTTCAGAACATGCCACTGGGCTCCAAAGCTGGCTCAGCCACTCCTCATTCCTTTAGAGAGGATAAGGATACCACCTTGCTGGGCCTCTGGTATTTTTTTTTTGAGACAAGAGTGTCACTATGTCGCCCTTGGTTGAGTGCCATGGAGTCACAGCTCACAGCAACTTCAAACTCTTGGGCTTAAGTGATTCTCTTGCCTCAGCCTCCCAAGTAGCTGGGACTAGAGGTGCCCACCACAAGGTCCGGCTACTTTTTTGTTGTTGTTGTCGTTAAAGTTGTCATTGTTGTTTGTGGCCAGCGCCCTAACCACTGAGCTACAGGCGTTATGCCATGGTCTCTGTTATCTTAAAGCTGGGGTCACAGACAGACCCAATGCCCAGGACTCTGCTCTGCTGCCAGTGACATGAACACAAAACAGGAAGAATGCCATTAGTCCAAAGTTTATCAACCTTTTTTATCTTATGGCACACTTGAACCTATAGTTAAACTTCCACAGCACATTTAAATTACATTGATTAAAAAAAAAAAAAGGATATACTTGGGCAGTGCCTGTGGCTCAGTGAGTAGGGCGCTGGCCCCATATACTGAGGGTGGTGGGTTCAAACCCAGCTCTGGCCAAACTGCAACAAAAAAATAGCCAGGTGTTGTGGCAGGCGCCTGTAGTCCCAGCCACTTGGGAGACTGAGGCAAGAGAATCACCTAAGCCCAGGAGTTGGAGGTTGCTGTGATGCCACAGCACTCTACTAAGAGTGTTAAAGTGAGACTCTGTCTCTAAAAAAAAAAAAGAATATACTTACTGTGCTTTGAACTACATTTGAAAATAATTTACTTAATGCTCTTTAAAAATTTTCGTGGTATACTGGTTGAAAAATCACTGTACTAGCTGGGTGCAGTGGCTCATGCCTGTCATCGAAGCACTCTGGGAGGCTGAGGCGGGCGGACTGCCTGAGCTCAGGAGTTCAAAACCAGCCTGAGCAAAAGCAAGAGCCTGTCTCTACTAAAAACAGAAAAAACTGAGGCAAGAGGATTGCTTGAGCCTGAGTTGGAGGTTGCTGTGAGCTGTGACGCCACGGCACCAGGTTGAGACTCTGTCTCAGAAAAAGAAAGAAAAAGAAAGAAAAGAAAGTCACTGTACTAGCCATCCAGTTTACTCTTAATTCATACGAGCCAAGCGCCTGTCACAGCCCATCTGGCCTCTTGCTTGGCTCCACCTCATCCTGCTTTCTCTTCTTGCTGTGTCCTCAAGCACAGGAGGGACATCCATATCTTGGCTAAGGGCCTTGTCATGTGCTGTTTTTTCTGTCCTGAACACGCATCCACACAGCTGTGTCCCTTGCTTCCTCAGGCCTTTGCTGAAACATCAACTCTCAGGAGCCATTCCCTCACTGCCCCATCTAAAGTTCCCTGGCAAAGTTCCCATCCTCATCCCAATATTATCTCTCTATATCAACTGCTGACTGTGAGTCCTCTCTCCCAGTAATGCCATAAAGGCAGCGGGATTTGCCTGTTTTGTCTCTGCAGTTTCCCCAGCACCTAAGACACAGGAGGCACTGAATGGAGCTCATTCAGTACTCCCTCAATCTTGAGCTGAATTTACTCTGCTGCATGGGGAACAGGGAGCACAGTGGTGACCCTAAGAAACAAAACATCATCCTTTAGGGAGTTCATGGGCCACCAAAGCTGGTAGAAAATAATGACAAATATACAACTACAATCTCTGATAATACTACGGAAGAAAAGTACAAGGCACTATACACCATGTTGGTCCTAGTGGTTTGCAGATAATCATCTCTGCTTCTTCTCACAATGGCATGAGAAAAGAGAAGGTAGGTGTTATGTTTCTCACTTTACAAAAGGGGGAAGAAATTGAAACCCAAAGAGTAGAAGAAGCCCTGTCTGAGATCTCTGATGCAAACCCAGATCTGCCTCTCTTAACCTCACAACTACTTAGCTCCTCCCACTTCTCCAACCCTGGAGAGGATGTTAATAACTATGCTGTTTAGCAGCAGGTCAAAAGGTAGGTAGAAGTTTGGGAGGAGGTCATACAACCCATCGCTCCTTTCCTTTATTTTGCCCCTCCCTGAGGTCTTTCATTATATGGACACAAACCACTACATTGAGCCCCTCTCCTGAGATAAGTCTTACTGGAGAGGAGAACAAATTCACTCTGAGAAGAATGAAGGATTCAATTCACTTTAGGAGCTAAAGAGGGTTTCTGTCTCTTTCCCTCTTTTTGAGACAAATACACACCTGGGATCAGAGCGGAGGCTCACTGGCATTGTCATCTGAGGCAGGCCCAGAGGGAGGTGATACAGTCACTGGATGTCAACTGCTGACCCAGGACAGCTCACGGTCATTGCCTTCTATGGTAACACTCATTCAGAACTCTGGTCACAAAGCTCTACCTTGTTTCTGCATCCTGAGCAGTACTCGCTATCACCATTCTCATCCTTCACACAAACATAATGAGAATGCAAGCACTTAAGTCACTTACTCATAAGTAACCTCTGCTCCTCTTAAACACTATGGCTGACCACACTCCATGTTTATTTTGTTCATAGTTTGGAAGATCACTGAGTACTAGACTTGGTTCTTTAGACAAATCTTTACAGACAGAGGAAACACATCCTATAGGTTCTAGCTTTAAACTTTGAAAACCAAGGTAGGAGACAGATAAGAAGGAAGAAGGTAGGGCTGTTTCCAGGAGCACAGAGTACTTGCTAGTATGGGAGCTACCATTAACAAGTCGCACCAAACAGCGACATATGCCGAGCACTGCCCTAAGTCTTTTACGGGTATTATCTTATTGAATTTAAATGATCACATCAGTGAGGAATTCCAGGTTATAACCTGCGCCAGGATCAACAGCAAATCAGCAACGAGGCCAGGATTAAATGTGCGTCAAAGGATAGAGGGCGCCGCTGAAGACCCAGGCCCAGCAGATCGGAGGCAAGGGCAGAGGAAGTGACTGACAAGAAAGGCTGCAGTAGGGACCCAAAGGTCCGCGCCAGAGCTCGGGCTTGAGTGCACACACTTACCGGGGTGCAGGTGAGCGCGCAGTAAGCGTGGACAGACCAATGTCCCGAAAGGACAGTGAGCGCGTGCGCAAGGCAGATGGTGGCAAGTACGAGTAGCGCGGCTTCAGGGATCTGCGCCCAGGTGCTACCCCAACCCCAGCAGCCGGCGGCCGCGGCGCCCACCCAGGCCGGGTAGAGTAGCCCCGCGAATGGCAGCACCGTGAGGCGCCGCACCAGCGCCAGCCGCCGGTACGGCCACACGGCGGCGACCAGCTCGTCGCCACTCGCTATGAGCGCCGCCCCGGCGGCAAGGGGCGTGCGCGGCTGCGGCCCGGGCTTGGGCAGCCCACCGGGTCTGACCCCGCAAGGCCGGACCCCACAGGGCACCGCATTGCCCACAGCCGCCGCCGCCGCCATCTTTCCCAGCGCTGCACTCACTTCCGGGCAGAGGCACGCCTCACTTCCGATGTTTTACTTCCGGTAAGTCCTCCGCGCCGCCATAAGAGCCAAGACTAGGAGCCGGGCAACAAAGCAAGTTGGACCCGGAAGTGGCTACTGAAAGCGCCGCCATGACAGTCTGTGGCCGGAAGAAGTACCAGAGCGACAAAAAGGTTCTGAAATACCTAGGGCTGTCTGACCGCGCTGCCACACTTGCCTGAGACCGGAAAAGACGAGACAGGCAGGGCGGGTTGGGCGCCACCATGACAACCTGAACCGGAAGAGGCGAGCCCTACTCAGCGATTTCACCGGCATCAGCGGGCCGCGAGGGGCGGAACCTGACACTGAGGAGGTGGGGTCGGTCAAAGAAGCGCCTGCGCTCTGGGGGCGGGGCCTGTTTAGGGGCGGGAAGGAGGGGCTTGTGAAGGGGGAGTTGGGGACCGGAGCCGGAACGCAGCCACAGCAAGAGCAGTAATCTAATGGTTAATAATTAGACAAAGTTACTACTTTAACATAAAAAAAGAAAAATCGATAGCCTATTTAAAATTATGTATTATTCTTTATTATTTAACTATACTGTTGCATAAAGGCTGTTTGAACAAAACCACAATAGGACTACTTAACAGTGCCACTTACTGGTAATTTGTTTTTGTTTTTTTAAGAATACAGTCTCGGTTGCTCTGGGTAGAGTGTCCTGACATCAGCCTAGTTCACAGCAACCTTAAACTCCTGGCTTCAAGCCATCATCCTGCCTCAGGTTCCGAAGTAGCTGGAATTATAGGTGGCCGCCACTACTCGCGGCTAGTTTTTGTATTTTTAGTAGAGACAGGGTCTCACTAGAGCTCAGGCTGGTCTGGAACTCCTGAGATCAAACAATTCGCTGGGCTTGGCCTCCTAGAATGCTAGGATTAAAGGTGTGAACCACAGTGCCCAGCTGCTCATTTATTGGTACTTTTTTTTTTTTGCAAACAGAGTCTCAAGCAGTCCTCCTGGGTAGAGTGTCGTGGCGTCATAGTTGAGAACACCCTCCAACTCGAGCTCAAGCGATCCTCTTGCCCCAGTTTGTCTATTTTTAGTAGAAACTGGGGGTCTTGTTTTTTGCTCAGGCTGGTCTCCAACTTTTGAGCTCAAGCAGTCCACCTGCCTCAGCCTCCCGGAGAGTTAGGATTACATGTGTAAGCCACCACACCCGGCCTAATTAGTGGTAATTTATAGCAGGATTAATTTAACAATCAGTATGTGTGAAAAAAACATAGTATTTTATAATGTTTCTGTCCTCTGATACAGCAATTACTTTAAACTTTTAAATTCTTTATTGGGTATTTAAATTTTGTAGGTTGTATTGTTGAGTATTCTTAAGATACATACATGTGGCTCTGCGCCTGTGGCTCAGCCGGCTAAGGCGCCAGCCACTTACACCTGAGCTGGTGGGTTCGAATCCAACCCAGCCTGCCAAACAACAATGACGGCTGCAACCAAAAAATGGCCGGGCGTTGTGGCGGTCGCCTGCAGTCCCAGCTACTTGGGAGGCGGAGGCAAGAGACTCGCTTGAGCCCAGGAATTGGAGGTTGCTGTGAGCTGTGATGCCACAGCACTCTATCCCAGGTGACAGCTTGAGGCTCTGTCTCCCAAAAAAACAAACAA
>CAUYRH010058776.1:0-26987 GCA_963574655.1 Perodicticus potto
ACCACAAGAGTAGTGGTAAGTCAGGATTTATTTACAAGAAAGAAAAATTAGAAGTACAAGAAAAATCAGACCTCCAGGCAAAGAGGACCCAGGAGGGGAACAAGCTCTCCTGTTCCCCCTGCGAGGTCCACAGCTGAGGTCTGATTGGAGAGGAACAGGCTCTTCTGTTCCCTCTCCCAGGTCCAGCCGAGGTCTGCTTGGAGAGGAACAAGCTCTCCTGTTCTCTCTCCAATGTCCTGCCGAGGTCTGCTCAGGGGTTTATGTAGTCCCAGGGAGTTGTTTTGCTGGAACTTCTTAGGGCGTGGGTCTTCGTCAGTTACAGCCAGCTGTCCAGTGGAGACCCAGGCCCTGGAAACTGACATGGCATTGACCAGTCAGATATGCAGGAAGAGAAGACAGCAAGGCCCATCCATGAAATGGACTAGCCAGAAGAGCACGGGAAGAAGACAGCAAGGCACCAGTGTCTTCCGCACAGGTGTCCAGCCCTTCTGCAAGCTGGTTCCTCCATCCGCCACAGCATCAGCACCGCCAGGGCCAAGGCAGTGGTTGTAGGGCTGCCTTGTCCTGCATCACCAAGTGCAATTTGTCTGAAATTAATATCATTAATATTACTTTATTTTGGTTAGTGGATTCCACTTTTTTACTGATGTATAATAGATGTAGTTAGTTTCAGGGTATGTGTGATAACAACCGCATGTAAACTGTAAAGGTCAAACCAGTTGACTTGGGATATCTGTCACATTAAATATTTGTCTTTATTGCTAGAACAATTCACATTCTTCTCTTTTAGCTATATTGAAATGTGCAATAGATTATTAAAAACCATAGTCACCCTCCTCATCTGACGCGAGGTTTTATTTCTCATGCCAATCTGTATATTTGTACCCATTACAATTTCTCTTTATCCCCCTCTGGTTAGTGATTTCATGGTCTACCTTTCTCCAGCCTTTTACCTTAACTTATCAATGTCTCAGATTTGTACTGGGCCTCCTGTAGACAAAACCTATCCGGATAATTATTTTTTATGTAATGTAAAATTTTTTTCTGCGTAGTAGATTTCGATCATTCACATTTAAAATATTTTTTATGTGTGTAAATGAACATAAATTCATACTATTAGTGGCTTTATATTTGTTCCGATTGGTCTTTGATTCTTTTTTCCCTTTTTCTGGTTTCTTTGGTTTTAATTGTTGAATGATTCCATTTTCTCTCTTTTGTTAATTTATTGCTTGTATTTTTTTCAAATCTCTTTTTTATGGTCACTCTCAGATTTGCCATACATTTTAAAATAATCTGAGATTCCCTTCCTATAATATCATACCATCTCATGTGCAGTTTGAGAATTCCCTGACTGTGTGTAAGCAATTTCCCCACCACCCTTGTGCAAGCCATGTTATACACACCCAATATTTGTTTGCTTTTCCTCGGGTATCTTTTAGAAAAATAAAGCCATTCTCTCTCTCTTTTTTTTTTTTTTTTTTTGCAGTTTTTGGCCAGGGTCAGGTTTGAACCTGCCACCTCTGGTATTTGGGGCCAGCACCCTACTCCTTTGAGCCACAGGTGCCACCTTAAAGCCATTCTCTTTTTGTCCACATTCAGATTTTAGTAATTTTTTTTTTTATTATATCACAGCTGCGTACATTAGTGCAATCAAGGGGTACAATGTGCTGGTTTCATGTACTATCTGAAATGTTTTCATCTAACTGTTTAACATAGCCTTCATGGCATTTTCTTTTTTTTTTTTTCTTTCCATTGGTAAGACAGAATTTATTTACAGAAAAGAATACAGAACACACTAAAGCTCCTGGTAGAGAGAGAGAACTCAAGTGGGGAGAGAAAAGCTCTCTCCGTTTCTCTCCTGGTCTTTCCCTGTCTCCCCCTTTAGGCTTTTAGTCTCGGGGTATATATAGGTGTATGGGTTCCTTGGCCAGTAATATATTAAAAGGAGTCTTTATTGTAGGTAACTACAGTTGTCTTAAAATAGTCAGTTTATGATGTCATAAACAGATGTAGTTTCACCCAAACTTCATTTTTCTGTTTACAAAGCACAAACAAAGCAGATTTAGATTTAGCATAATTCTTAAGGGCTCTAGGATTTTCAGAATAGTAAATGAGTATTAGCTTCAACTTTAAAAGTCACTATCTGCATTACCTCCTAACAGGAGAGGGAGACTGCTCTTTAAAGCTCTGAAGCTGGGCACTGGCTTTTCCTCTGTAGCTATGAAAGACCTAGGCGGCATCTTCTTCCAACAGAAGGCTGTTGCACCTCACTGAAACTCTGTTGTTCAGTGTAGCCATCTTATCAACTAGACCTTCTGGATAAACTTACTGCAGCACTTGCACTTTTTTTTTTTTTTTTTTTTGAGACAGAGTCTCACTATGTCGCCCTTGGTAGAGTGCTGTGGCGTCACAGCTGACAGCAACCTCAAACTCTTGGGCTTAAGCAATTCTCTTGCCTCAGCCTTCCAGGTAGCTGAGACTACAGATGCCTGCCACAACGTCTGGCTATTGTTTTGTGGTAGTTGTTGTTGTTTGGCAGGCCTGGGCCAGGTTCGAACCCGCCAGCCCTGGTGCATGTGGTGCCCTATTTGCTGAGCTATAGGCAACAAGCCAGCAATTGCACTTTAATACTAAGGACACACTTCTTTCCTTAAACCTCCTGAACCAACCTTTACCACCTTCCAACTTTTCTTCTGCAGCTGCCTACCTCTCTCAGCCTTCATAGAACTGAAGAGAGTTAGGGCCTTGCAATGGATTAGGCTTTGGCTTAAGAAAATATTATGGCTGGTTTGATCTTCTATCCACACCACTAAAACTTTCTCCATATCAGCATTAAAACTGTTTTGCTTTCTTATCTTTCATGGGTTCATTGGAGTAGCACTTTTAATTTCTTTTAAGAACTTTTCCTTTGCATTCACAACTTAGCTAACTCTTTGGTGCAACAGGCCAAGCTTTTGGCTTTCACCATGCCTTTCTCACTGAGCTTAATCAATTCCAAATTTGATTTAAAGTGTGAGACTTGAGACTCTTCCTTTCACTTGAACACTTGGAGTCCATTGTAGGGTGATTAATTGGCCTAATTTCCATACTTTCATGTCTCAGGTACTAGGAAGGCCCAAGAAGATGGAGAGAGACAGGGAGTAGCCGGTCAGTGTATCAGTCGGAACAGACACAACATTTCTGGATTTCATTTGCTGTCTTCAATGGGCATGATTTGTGATGATCCTCAACAAGTACAATAGTAACATCAAAGATCTTTGATTGTAGATCACCAAAGTAGATATAATAATGATAATAAAGTTTGGAACACTGCAATAATTACTAAAATGGGATACAGAGACATGAGGTGAGTACCGCTGTCAGAAAAATGGCTCCGATACATGTGTCTTGCACAGGGTTGCCACAAACCTTCAATTTGTAAAAAATACACTATCTGCAAAGCACAATATAGCCAGGCACAATAAAACAAAGTATGGCTATGCTGGTGATTACAGTTGACTCTCGAACAGCTTGAGTTTGAACTGCACTGTTACAGTTTCAGGTGGATCTCCTTCCGCCTCTACAAGACCAAGCCCTCCCCTTCCGCCTCTCCCTCGGCCTATTCACCATGGAGACAATGAGGACAGAGACTTCTGTGACGATTCACTTCCACTTAGTGAATAGCAAATGTCCTTTCTTTTCCCTATGATTTCATTAAGAACACTTCCTTTTTTTCTAGCTTACTTTATTATGAGAATACAAAATACAATATATATCCTATACAAAATATGTGTCAGTCGACTGTTATCAGTAAAGCTCCTGGTCAACAATGGGCTATTAATGGTTACATATTTGGGGAGTCAAAAGTTATGTGCAGATTTTCAATTGTCCTGGGGTGGGGAGGGATCAGTGTCCTTAATCCCCATGTCGTTCAGGAGTCAACTGTACTTTCCTTACCTGATTTAAATACATCCTTCCCCACAAAATGGATTAGTGGCATTGAGATTCCTGTAAAGACATAGCAGACTGCAGCAAACAGCAGAACGCAGGGCCAATGTTCTACTCTCGACATGAGCTGCCTGTCAGCCACGTTAAGAGCTAAAGGCAAAATCAAAGTACTTGACTCTGACAAAAAGTTAGCCAAAAAAATTAAAAATTATCAAGACTCTTTGAAATATATATTTGTATCATTAAGCACAGGGTATGATCTCTGTGGTGTATAAACCTTCCTAAGGTGAAGTATCCTTCTGGGCATGTCTGCCATGAAAATCTAGTGGTAAAAATAACCCAGGTTTAGAACCACAGCTTTGAATTACTACATATAAAAGATTAAATTAAGTTTGTTTTCTTAAAATAGGATATATCCAACTTCATTGCTGTCATGAAAAATATTACTACAAATGATCATCTTAAAAGAACACAAAAGGTTTTTATACCATTGATAAAATAATATTGTCCATTTAATAAATTTAATAAATTAAAATAGGAATATTGTCCATTTGATCTTTCTCATTTTTTTTCAGTTACTATGCTACTGAAAAAGTCATCTAAAAACTTAGTGGCTTGAAATGATGACAATATTAATTTTACTCACTATAGTAGAACCTCTGTAAGTTGACTACCCAAGGTATTATAATGAACTGGTCAACATAGGGTGGTGGTCAATATAAGGAAGGCCTATTGTACTGATAGATATGCATGCTTTCCTTTTTTTTTTAATTTTTATTAAATCATAGCTGTGTACATTAATTCAATCATGGGGTACAATGTGCTGACTTCATATACAATCTGAAATATTTTCATCGAACTGTTTAACATAGCCTTCATGGCATTTTCATAATCACTATATGTAGACACAGGTATTCTACATTTAGTAAGTTTCACCTGTACCCTTCTAAGATGCAACATAGGCATGATCCCACCAATCGTCCTCCCTCCACCCATCCTCTCCCCCTCCCTTGCCCTTTTCCCCATATTCTTGTGCTATAATTGGGCTTTAGCCCTCACATGAAAGCTATAAATTAGCTTCATATTAAGGCTGAGTACATTGGATACTTTTTCTTCCATTCTTGAGATACTTTGCTAAGAAGAATATGTTCCAGCTCCATCCAGGTAAACACGAAAGAGGTAAAGTCTCCATCTTTCTTTAAGGCTGCATAATATTCCATGGTATACATGTACAACTTATTAATCCATTCATGGGTCAATGGGCACTTGGGCTTCTTTCACGACTTAGCAATTAGATATGTATACTTTCTTATACAACTTTTTTTTTCTTTTAAGACAGAGTCTTACTTTATCACCCTTGGTAGAGTGTCATGGCATCACATCTCATAGCAACCTCAAATTCTTGGGCTTAAGCAATTCTCTTGCCTCAGCCTCCCGAGTAGCTAGTACTACTGCCACAATGACCAGCTATTTTTTGAGATGGGGTCTTGGTCTAGCTCAGGCTGGTCTTGAACTCGTGAGCTCGGGCAATCTATCTGCCTCTGCCTCCCAGAGTTCTGGGATTACAGGCATGAGCCACTGTGCCTGGCACTCTTATACAACTTTTGTTAGAGAATATCATACAAAATCATGCATAATCAAAACATAGTAAAATCATACATGCAGTATCATACCAAATCAATACATATACTGTTTTCTCATGGTTTAATCATTCTTTATGAAAAAGACTCAATTTTGGTCTGTTTCTTATTCTTTTTATAAACATAAGTGGAAAAAGTACTCTCAACACTGGCTATACCACTCATCATACTTGGGCATTTTTCCACAGCAAATGACTTCAACTGTATTATCAGATGCCTGGCATCCTCTTCTTTTGTAGTCTCTGCAATTTCTGCATCATTCTCACTTATTTGTTCCACTTCATCAGCTACTTCATGCACTTTTATGCTGGTCTTTACTTCAGTCAGTATCACTTGGAAAATTACTTCTGGGTCAGGTTCATTACAAGTTGCCACTTCACCAAGTTTTGCAATAAAACCTTCAAAATCTACTTCTCTGAATTCTGCCATGAGAGATGGACTATCTGATGAGGCCAAAACATGCTCTTGGGTTGTGACAAATCCAACTTTCTTGAAACACTTCTGTATCATTTCTGGCTGAACTTTATTTGAACAGAACTGATCCGGACGACAGCATACAGAGCGTTAAATGATACAGCAGAAGAAGTTGTTTCCACAGGTGGACCACAGGTTTGTGTTTTAGTGATGACCCACTGCAGGAGCTGGGTCATTTTAAAATGTTTTGCATTTTAAATGTAGTGCATTTTAAATGTTTTTATGATGTCTTGGTCAAGAGGTTGGATTTTTGAGGCAGAAATTTCAGTGTCACATTTGTTAGATGATTCACTTGTGGGTGGCCAGGACAACTTGTGGTTGTCTACTGTCAGTAGAATAGACTCTTCTTTTTCATTTCTTGATAGATACCCCTTACCTACTCCTCAAATAGGGCAACAGTCATCCACATGCATTTGTTTGATCTCCAAGTGACAGGGAAGACTTTAGGCTTTAGGTTCTTAAATGTGTGTAACTTTGCTGATTTACCAGTTACCAGGGGCTTTAGCTTCCCTCCAGTTGAGCTAGTGCAAAACAGAAATGGGAAATGTTCTTTGGAAAGTTTTCTGCTCTTACATTTGTCCACTTTATGCTCTTGGCAGGCATCGCCTTGAAAAAGAGTCCACACTCCTCAGCGATATAGATGTTGTCGTCTTCAAAGCCTCTGGCAAAGTCCAGGAACTTTTTTTTTTTTTTTGGCCATTTTTGGCCGGGTCTGGGTTTGAACTCACCACCTCTGGCATATGGGGCCGGTGCTATATTCTTTTGAGCCACAGGCACTGCCCTAGTCCAGGAACTTTTTGATAAACTCTTCCACAACTTCTGCTGGAACTGCATTGGATTCACAAGACGTTCTGGGTGATCTAGTGTGACAGTTTGATTTTCTTGAGTCAATCACTTGATGCTTGGAAATTTTCCACCTGTGTGAATTCTTTAGCAACTTCTTAGACCATCGACCTGGAGATTCAGACTTTAACTGTCTTCATTTGCTTGAACCATCTTAATGTGGCTTACTTACTTCACTGAGGGAAGTTTTCCTCTTTTTCATTTTTTTTTTTTTTTTTTTGAGACAGAGCCTCAAGTTGTCACCCTGGATAGAGTGCCATGGCATCACAGCTCACAGCAACCTCCAATTCCTGGACTCAAGTGAGTCTCTTGCCTCCGCCTCCCAAGTAGCTGGGACTACAGGCACTCGCCACAACGCCTGGCCATTTTTTGGTTGCAGCCGTCACTGTTGTTTGGCAGGCCTGGGCTGGATTTGAACCCGCCAGCTCAGATGTACATGGCTGGCGCCTTAGCCCGTTGAGCCACAGGCACTGAGCCAGTTTTCCTCTTTTTCCCCAGTAGGATTCCACTTTCCTTACTATATCTCTCTAAGTACTCACATTTACATTTTTGGGTGTCGCTAACTATGGTCTTGCCAACACCAAAATGTTCTGCCATCTTTCTTTGGCTGCTGCTTTCTAGAAAATGTAGAAGATTGGCTACCCTGCAATCAAGGTTAGCCTGCCTCCTGCAAGCTTGTACTTCTACCTCCTCACACCTGGTTCCTTCCTGCAGCGATCGAGACCAGGGCCATAAGGGCTGTGACAGCCTCTCCAAAACCCTGAGAGACAGCAGGGAAGGAAATGTGTACAGGAAATTGAAGTTGAAGTGACTGAGTGGTCAAGATGAGAACTCCTTCTTGCCTAAATCCAGCCCCTTCACTCCTGTGCTTTGATCCAGCTCCAACTGATGAAGAAGTATGTGGGACTGAAAATGCCCTCTCTCTGAGTTAATTGTTTCTCAAAAGGGCCCGGTCTATGACCTGTCCTTGTTGGCAATGCCCTGCACAACTGGGTTAACAGACCATCTTATTCATTGATCTAATCACAGTACCAGAATCAGTTATGTAGAATCATTATTTTTTCAGTGTTTATATTCTCATCTATGCCATCTTTCTCATCTTTCTTATTCAGGAAGGTCAGCAACAGCTTTCCTGGCCTCTCTAAGAAGTACTATAATTTTGTGTGTTACAATCAAAGAACCTAGAACATTAACAATGCCATCAGTAGATGCAAAAATATAAGAATGAAGATACCATTGTAAAGCTAAAAAAAAAAAGAAAGAAACTGTAGAAGATCAACCTTTTCCTTCAATGTCAGCTCTCTGAGTTTTTTCCTTTGGGCCATCAGGTGTCAATTAACCGTAAAATTTTTCAGTAATTTTAAAAGATATCTTCAATTCAGACCAGTTATTTATGGTGAAAAAAAGCTTTTGCAACATGTGATAAACAGGACATTGGGCCTAATCCAACATGTGTTAATAATAAAACATGAAAAAATAATATTTATATTAAAGAAAAAATAATAACAACTAAGAAGCAAAGCCTATACTTTCTACCCTTGGTGTAGAGGGGACTCAAATGGTCAAGTTATGACAGTAAATTAATATTGTGTGTCACGCATGGTCAGAGGTGGTCAATATACAAAGGTCAGTCTTCCACTGAGTACATGTGGTGCATGCGTAGTCTGTAAAAATTAGGTCAACTGAAAGAGGTGGTCAATATGGAGGTTCTGCTGTATTTTGCATTTAGGTGAAGCACATCAGGGATGGCTTGTTTCTGCTCCATGTGATGCCATCTGGATTGGCAAAATTGTTTGAAAACTTCATTTATGAGATTGAAGGAAAGTAAAATATGTACAGTACAATGTATATTTGCATAACGTAGCAGATATTCAACATATTTTAGCTTCTCTGTCCTTCCTGATGGCTTTGAGACTAACAGCTCAATACTTTATAAAATAGTGTTTCACTAGGACCTCTCATCTTAATTATTCTCTCTCTCCCTCATACTCTGATAGCATATTAGGCCTTTGTTACCACAATTCTCACTTTCATGTTGCCTTTATGTACATAGATGTTAATGTATAAAACAACATCTTATTCAGCTACAAATACAGCTGTTTGTAGGATATTTTGCCCACAGTGGGTGCCTCCAAGAATATTGAATAGAATGGACTTGCTAAAGTCTTAGGACCTTTACTCTAGGGGTGGAAGTTGGTGGTGGGAGAGCGGAACTGATTGACTTAGGAGGAGGGGAGGAGAGATGGGAGTACACTATCTAGTCTATTCATCAGTCCAGCACCTCTCCTTAGCATGTCCTGCACTTCTCCCAAACCAACTCTGACAGCCAAAATAGGAAGATGACTAGTTCCTTAATTTAAAGAACACTAAATACCTACTGCCCCCCCTTTGTCACAGATGCTGATGTCTCTGATCCCATGGGTCATGGTGAAGTGGACATAGCTCTAGCTTGGCAGCCATGACTTACCTGTATCACTGACTAGACAGTTAATGTTTCGTTTCCTCATCAATAAAGGGGTGGAGTTATATTAGTAATTCTTAGGTGCTCTACAACTTGAAAAGATGGTGGTTCTTGAAACCCCTGAGATGTGGTTCTATGTGGGTGATAATGATGGTGAAGCAAAGCTCGTGGCTCCAATTCATGATCTGGATATGGCACTATCTTCCAGGGTTATGCCTTAAAAAAAACCCGTGAAAATATAAATATTCTTATATCCCCAATGCCTAGCAGAATACTTGACTCAGATAAGTGTTCAGAATATTTGTTGAGTGTAATAGAATAAAGAATATAGCTGGTCTTTGCCCCTGGTTCTCCGCACACAGTTTGAGAAACCTTGGAATTTCTGAGTGATAGGAGTACATTTTTTTTTCTTAAGAGCCTCTTTTGATTGTATCTGAATTTATGCTAATGAGCTCAGAGCCCATACCCTAAGATAGCTCATGGTACTTTTGGTTAGTATCTGAAGTAAGGGTGGTTTTACTGGGGTCCTTTCCCTCTAACTTGTGGGACCTGATGCTACCTTCAGGTAGGTAGGGTCAGAATCAAAGGATTTTGCTCTTAACTTGTGGGGTCTGCCCTAACTCTGAGCAATTAGAATCAGGAGTGAATTGAATTGTAAGACACTGAATTGGTGTTAGACAACTGGTATTGCAACAAAGTGTTTTCACTGGTCATAACAACTAACATTAATGAGCACCCACTCTCTGCCAGGCCCTTTTCTGAGTGCTTTATATTCATTACCTCATCTAATCCTTACAACCAAACTTTAGAGTAGATGTCACCATCATCTCCATTTTACACATAGGAAGCAGAGGCATAGAGAGGTAACTTCAATGCTACACAGCTAAACAACTGGATTTATTTATTTATCTATTTATTTAGAGACAGAGTCTTACTTTGTCACTCTGGGTAGAGTGCGATGAAATCATAGCTCACAGTATCCTCAAACTCTTGGGCTTGAGCAATCCTTTTGCCTCAGCCTTGTAGCTGGGACTATAGGTGCCTGTCCCAATGCCCAGCTAGTTTTTCTATTTTCAGTAGAGACAGGGTCTAGCTCTTGCTCAGGCTGATTTCCAACTCCTGAGCTCAAGCAATCCACCCACCTTGGCCTCCCAGAGTGCTAAGATTACAGGCATGAGCCACTACTCTTCACTTGCAAAACTGGATTTAAACCTAAGTAGTTTGGCTTCAGAGCCCATACCCTACACTACTACCCTACGCAGTCATGATACTCGACGCTGTCTTCTTGATCCACAGGCACTGAAACAGAACAAAGAGTTAGGCTTGAATATTTAGGGCATACCTGATGGCAAGTGTTGAGAAATCTGGGTTCCAGGTGCAGCAGCTCATGCCTATAATCCTAGCACTTTGGGAGGCCGAAGCAGGAGGATCGCCTGAGCTCAAGAGTTTGAGACCAGCCTAAGCAAGAGCAAGACCTCTTTTCTAGGAAAAATAAGCTAGGCACAGCAATGCACACTTGTCATCCCAGCTACTCCAGAGGTGAAGGCAGGAGGATTGCTTGAACCCAGGAATATGAGGTAGCAGTGAGCTATGGTGACACCCCTGTACACTAGCCTAGCTGACAGCATAAGACCCTGTCTCAAGAAAGAAAAAAGAAATTGAATTATGGAAAAGATTTCTTCTGAGACACCTCATAAAACAGGCTGTGATACAGTTGCCGGTTCCCTGAGAACTGAAATGATGCCACATGCCTCATATCAACTCAGGTATTAAGTGGCATATGCCTCAGACCTTATCAATCAAAGCAATCACCAGAATCAATACTCATTAAACAGTTGTGTGCATGAACAAAAGTTAATCACAAAGAGCGTGTAGACGCCGCACCCGAGGAGGCTGTGCTCGGAAGGCAAGATAACACTAATGGAGACAAAGCTTCTCCTTGTCTTGGGAAGAGGGAGGAAAGAAGAAAGTCCCACTTATCAGAATGGGCTTGAGGCACTCCACAGCTGCCCCTATGCCCTCCTCATATTTCTTCATATGTAAAATATTTTCTATTTGGAGGATAGAGCAAGACTAGATTAATGGCAGACCTGGTGACCCCTATCTGTAAAGGGCTGTGGCTCCCCATAAAAATACTTAATAGAGTTCTTTCTCTTTAATTGCATGCCACATTCTTTGGGGGGCCATCCATCTCTGTGGATGCTCTGGGCACCAGCCTCCCTTTGTACTGCCGTGCTGCCTGAGTGTGGAATCAGCTGATGAGGCCAGGGGTCCCAAGGCAGTACACCATCTGGCCAAGGTCATGGGTGGCAGATTACCAATTAGGAAGCATGGCAGGGAGGATGTTGTGTGGCTGGGGGCCAGGAATAGTTGGTAGATAAGCGTTCAGTAAGGGTACCAGTGTAGGTGTTACAACAGATTAATACGCAAATCTTTGCTCTCAGGGGATCCTGTATGACATCTTAGATTTGGTCACCGGGATCTTTCAGAGGTAGAAAATTAAGAAACTTTATTTAAAAATGAGCATGCACTTAAAGCAGGGTTTCTCAAACTTTAATGTGTGTATGAATCACCTAGAGATCTTATTAAAATGCAGTTTTGGATTCAATGGGTCTGAGATGGGCCTGAGATTTTGCATTTATAATAACCCGGGAGATGCCAGTGCTGCTGGGCCATGGACTACTCTTGGAGGTAACAGGCAACAGCTGAGAAGACTTGCCACCTGGCTCTCTGCTTCCCCTCTAGAAGGCCTCACCTGTAATAATCTATATGATTGGAGCCTGCTTTCTATAGACTTCCTTTCCACTCCAACTCCTTAGATTAAATGACATTTCTCTTGTATGTTAATATATGTTAATAGAGAATAAGAAAGGCCAAGTCCCTACACTTTATTTTTTCTTTTCATTTACTTTTTAATTATACAAGTAATATATGAATATATCTGGAGTACATTAGCCAACCCAATCATCACATCATTTAATTTGTGAACTCCTTTTCTATCTTTAATGTAAGAACTCATTAAAAAAAACCTATAATGCCATTATTATTCTCAACAAGGTTAATAATAATAGCTATATCATCTAATATCCAGTGTATGTTTGATATCAGATAATTGTCCCAGAAACGTCTTTTTATGGTTGAATTGTTTGAATCAATATTTAAACGACATGTACACATTACATTTAGTTGATTTGACTCAAATCTTTTCTAATCTAAGTCTCTCTTATTCTCATGATTATTATTTAGCGATTTCACCCAACGTATTAGTTAAAGAAATTCAGTTATTTTCCCTGGGAATTTCCCTCATTTTGAATTTTGCCTGATTGTATCCACTATTCTCTGCATTTCCTGTAAATGTGTAGACTTAACTAGATTCATTCTTTATTTTTTGGCGGTCACACTCTGTAAATAGTGCTGTGTGCTTTCCATCCACATCACCGGGAGGAACATAACAACTGGTTGCTTCACCCAGAGATGTTAGGATTGGCCAGATTGATCACTGGGTCATGAAGTCTTCCATGGCTCTTTCACTTAATAATTTTAGACATCTCTGACAACCTTGTTTGTACTCTCACAAGTGTTCCTTGAGTGCCTGTGCTTCCCTATTACAAATTTCCTTCTTCGGTTTTCTCTGCTTGGTGGCAAGTTCCCTCAAGGCAGAATTGTGTCTTTCCTTGTCTCAGCACCTACCCTAGTACCTGGCATACAGTTGGTATTCAATAGTTATTAAGTGAATGGAGTCTGCCCCTAAAATCTGACACCAGTGGATGTCTGCCTTGGCCTCCCAGACAAGGTTCTGGTTACATATATCCAGGGTGTCAGGGACTCTTAAAGTCCTGCTAATATCAAAGGCATTCCTTACAGGAATTCCACCACCTATTGCCTCATGCAAACCTCAGAGACAAGGTGGTATTTCAGCCATGACTGGAGTTCCCAAGCCCCTTGGTGCTACAGAGGAGATAAGGAGAGAAAAGGAAGAGATAGTTTTATAGAGCCTTTTCTAACCTCTGAATCAAGAAAACACATCTCAAGGTCAGACACATGGTCACAGGCAGAGACTCAGTGAAGGCACAGGTGCCTGCTTTGGGAGTGAATCACAGAGATACTGCAAGGCGACAGTGTTTTGTGACTGCTGGCTGATTTGAGGTCCCTGAGGTCCTATTTCAGAGAGGAAGGGTCACTGATACTTGCACTGAACATTTTTCCCCTCTTCCAGGAAGTCTTTGATTTTAACTAGGGCCTGGAAAAGCCCTTACTGGAACTGTTCCACTAGTTGAACGGTAGATGGACCTTTAAATTTCTGTAGGACATTAGTGACAGGGAAGAAAAGGGGTGTTGCTAGATCAAGGAGCAAGACCTTTGGAGACCAAAGGGTTAATGGCAGCCTGCCCACTAGGGGGAGCCCTAATCAATGAAGATGCCTGTGGTATGTTGGGATAAGCTGGAAATGCTCCCAGGTCCTACAGATGCCCTTAAAAGAAGCATGTTATGTTTAAAAGGGAATTGCTAGGTTTCCAAGTTCCAAATGCTAGCAACCTCATTTCCTTCCCTAGTACTCCCATTGCCAATGTTAGACTGCACACCAATACCCAAGCCTATACTATAAAACAGTAATTCTCAACTGAAGATAATTTTGTACCCTGGGGAACATTTATCAATGCCTGGAGACATTTTTGGTGATCGGAACTGGGGGTTAGGAGGTTTGCTACCTGCATCTAGCAGGTACAGGTCACTATGAAACATTCCACAATGCCCAGGACCAACACCCACAACCAAGAATTATCTGGTCCAAAATGTCACTAGTGCTGAGATTAAGAAATCCTGCCTTAGGGGCAGCGCCTGTGGCTCAAAGGATTAGGGCACCAGCCCCATATGCCGGAGGTGGTGGGTTCAAACCCAATCCCGGCCAAAAACTGCAAAAAAAAAAAAAAAAGAAAGAAAGAAAGAAATCCTGCCTTAAAACAATCTCGTGTTCATTTGCCATTTGCATGGCATTGAATTGCACAAACTCTTGGAGTCTCAAGGCTGTAATCAGACTTATGTCTTTCATCTGAATTCCTAAAATCACACTCTCAAGTTTCTTGGACTCTTCCTTCAAAGTTATCCTACAGATAGTTTTGTTCAATCCTCCAAAATCAGATGTCCTAAGTTAATTACTTTCCTATTAGACAAGTCTCCACCCCATCCTCACCCATACCCGAACTACCCTATTCCTTTTTTTTTTTTTTTTATTAAATCATAGCTGTGTACATTAGTGCAATCAAGGGGTACAATGTGCTGGTTTCATATACAATCTGCAATATTTTCATCAAAATGTTTAACATAGCCTTAATGGCCCTATTCCTTTTTTTGGTCTTATTTTTTTTAATTCTTCTTTTCATACCTCATACTCTTTTAGGAAAGAGAAGACAGAAATGTAGAGACCAACTAATGAAACAAATGAAAACATCTCTGGTTAAAAATATTTATTCTCTATGAATACTCCCTACCTCCCATATTTCAGAGTTAAGGGGAGTTTTCTCAAAGTCCAATCAACCAGGCAACTTTGGGAGGCCACTTGCATTCAAAATTATAAGATGTATACTTGGAAGAAAAGGTTAGGAGGTTTTAACTTTGCTGAATTTGAAAAAGGAAAGTGATGGTATCTTTGCCATTATTGAGTTTCTTTAAGTATTCTGATATTTTGGTAATAGAAGACAACTAAAGTGATAAAGTCAGAGAGTTATTGAAACTCTCAAGCCTTGGTTCTTTCCCTTAAGATAAAGGGATCCCTTCCTCCTTCAGACTCAGAGTCTAGGCCTGTGCTCAAGGAAATAGATTGAGTTTTTTTGGAAACAGAAGAGTTGCAATCTAAGCAGGCAGGGCAAGTTGGGTTGGAAATGGAAAGGTGTTTTGGTAGGTTTGCCACATCCCCTCGTGCATCTCCCTGGGAGTATTATAATCTCTTTCAATCATCAGCATCATCACCACCAGCACCATGGGCAAGTGCTGATGCTTCACTACTAATGCTCGGTCTTCAGGATAATGAAGTACCATAGAATGTAAATAATTTCAAGGTTAGGTAGAGGTGAAATGGTTACATGTACATATATTTGGGAAGGGAGTGTGAGATGACTGTAGAGTGGAAAGGAGAGAACTTCTGAAATATCCAAAACTGGTTCAGGTCCACAAGTGTCCAAGGAGACAGAGCAGCCACCATCCCCCACGGACAAGTCAGCCTCACCACCCAATAAGGTCCTGTCATTTTCCCCCTGTCACGCTATATACACCCTAAATATTCCATTTTCTCAGTCTGGAAAATAAGTAACTGGATATAAGTAAGATCGTGGTACTGTCCTTCAGTCAAGTCTTCTGTCTTTGCCCCCACTTGCACCCACCTGCCTCACCTCTTCAGGTCCTCCCCTTCCCCATCCTCATAATCACCAAAACTATTCTGCCCCCTGTGATCACTACCTGCCACCTGTCATCTTTCCCTTCTCGTACCCCTCTTCTCATTGATGTGTGCCAGTCACGGAGCCTCCAGGAGTGGCAGGATTGCTGCTTTCCGTGGTGTCCTCCTCCACACCCCTAGGAAGCTAAGATCCATGCCACATGCTCCCAGTCACCCCCAGGCCTTAAAATGCCAGAGCTGTGCTGAGTTTCAAGGTAAAGTGCAAAATATTGTTCCTGTGTAGATCTTTGCAGCTGCCCCTCAAAGCAGCATTGCCTTCACGGAGTTGAGCAGAGACCTTCGGGATAACAGCACCTGCTTCTGATGTAGCTATTAGACCAGGAACACACTCACACAGAGAGATACACAGACTCGGACAAACAACCAATACTCAAGCGTCCTGAGTCTCTTTTTAGAAAATAAACATTTTTTTTCCCAAAAGTAGGGTTTCAGAGACAGAACCCTGTCCAAAATCTAGATAATTTTTTTCCTGTTTTTGACATTTCTCTTCTCCCAGTTAAAGTATCTCAAGCAACTCACTTTCCAGTTAGGGATCCTACTTTTTTACCTATTCCAGGGTTTCTCAAGATTTAAAACACAGCTGAGGTGGATTACCTGAGACCATCTCTGTCTCTTATAACACATAGAATTCCATACAAATTTGAAACCATAGTTTTAAAATGTATATATCCTTCCCATGAAAGCCTCCAAACCATTTAGACAAAACCTGGGATTCAAGTTTCATTGGTTTTCTCCTCACTCCAGCACGTGACCTGCAAAACAATTCTTCCCGAGGAGGCGGTAGAGGAAGACAAGACGGTAGCAGAAGGCAAACTCCCCTGTCTATGTCATTTCTTAGAAATCGCCAGCTTTTCCTGCTCAGGATTCTGGGCACACGTGGACCTTTGGGTCCTAAAGGCAGCGGGCAGACTCTTGCCTGAAATTTGGGGTTCTGCCACTTATATCCCTCAGCGAGCTCAGAATAGTGAAAGTGGGGAGCAGGCCTGCCTCTCACCCTGGGCTATTGTTGTTGGTGAGCGAGGTCAAGAACTCAGGGCACGTCCGGCCGTGGTGTCAGCCCCCAGCTTCCTGGTGTCAAGAGGTAGCTGTGGCGGAGGCAGCAGAGTGGTGTGTCCTTGGTCATCGGGCATGGCAGTGTGTACACCAGCAGCAGCTTTCTGGAGGTCCAGTCTAGAATGTACTCAAGCATTCCTTCCAATAACTTTGTACCACTTTATTTCCTGTCTTGAATTCCTTTCTGCTTAAAATAACCAAATTTCTGTTTTCTTTCTTTCTTTTTTTTTTTTTAATTAAATCATGGTTGTGTACATAAATGCAATCATGGGGTACAATGTGCTGGTTTTATCTACAGTTTGAAATATTTTCATCGAACCAAATTTCTGTTTTCCGCCTTGAACTCTGCCCTCTACATGGCCATACACAATAAAGAAACCCCTGTCTTAGTTGCCACAGGTCTAGGTGGGAGCTGAGGGCCCCGTGGTAACAGAGAGTGGGAAATAACGGTGAGGAAGCGGAGCCAGGAGGTGGCGGGCAGGGCAGGGGCGCGCTGTTAGCTCGGTTGGGGGGAGCCCCCAGCGAGGCTTGGCAAATGTGTACCTGGATGACATCAGTTCAGCTGAAACACGGTGAAGTGTTCCCAGGCCTGGGCTTCCAGTGGAATGCGAGGACAGGCTGGGACAGCCCAGTGAGCTGAAATACTAAGCCCTTTTCTGGATAAATCTGAAGAGGAGGCGGCCACCACTTCCTAAGTACCCCAGTGTTTTATAAATAAGCCAATAAAACGATAAAAGTGACAAGTAAGACTGTGCCCCAAAGGCCTGTGTTCACATCAGGTCAGACTCCGGTTTTCTGGCTGCGGAGAAGTTTGATTTCTCTGCTGGAGTCCAGCGCGTTGTCCGGATAGCCTGTGCGTTTCCCGCCCCGGGACACGTCGCACTTCCAGGCCACAATGTCGGTTCTCACGTCTGCTGTTCAGGGTACATTCCGCTTTCCAGTATCTGGAAATCGCCTGCAGTTATGGGCCCCATTTTGACACAACTATTTGGCAAAAGGAACAGACCAGAGGGATGCGGGGAGGACAATCGGACTTTTGGGGAAAGCTGAAAATGAAAAGGTGAAGGGTGTGTGGATAAAAGGTCAGAATCGAAGCAAGGCCCCCAGGGCCCCTGGGAGAAGAACAGAGCAGCCCTGATGCCGGCTGAGCTGGGAGACGCCGTCCCAGCGTCTCCGGGGGTGTCACGCCCGCCCATCTGTCCCGCGCAGCCCGCAAAGCGCTTCACCCGCGTGTTTGCGCAGGACCAGCCGGTGAAACACGCCCGCGACTCGCCTTCCTGACTGGCCGTCTCCTGTCAACCCGGGGGGCCCCCGCACTACACGCAGGCCTGAAAATTCATTCGAGGGACTCATAGGACTCAGAGAAGCTGTTGTACTCACAGTTCCAGGATTAAAATCAGCAAAGGGAAGAGACACACGAGCAAGGCCAGGAGAAGGCAGCTCCGCGTCCAGGTGCCTCCCCCCCCCTCCGTGGAGCCGCACAGGTGTGTGTAACGCACACCAAGTGCTGCCAATCAAGAAGCTCGCTTAAGTCTTGGTGTCCAGGGCTTCCTGGGGGGCGGGGGGGAGGGTCTGTCGTGAAGGCTGCACCTGTGTGACTGACTTAGCTACTCACACTCCAGCTCCCCCTGAGCAACAGCAGGTGTGACCACAAGTCCCATTGTTAGCAGAAATTATCTGATCAAACTGGTAGCCTGTGACTAAAGGTCTCAGGCATACAGAAAAACCCTTATAAAGCAGAGTAGTCCAGGGCCTCAGAACTCCCTTCCCGGGAACTGGCCCAGGACCGTTACTGAAGTCAAGCCTTCCCAAGGCGTGTACAGGCTTGGAGCACCCCGGCCTCCAGAGCTGACCATTTTCCTCCTGGAAGGAGCGGGAGTTTGGGGCGCCCATTTTGGTCAGTGGCCCCGGGACTACAGTCCTGCTCCACAGAGACTCAGCACCCCACAATAGCAGTGCCAGGAGCCACAGGCATTTAGTCAGACCGCCTGTACTGGGCCTGAGGATTGATGGGTGCCCAAACTGCCTGCGGAGAGTTGCTGAGAGGGGGGACTCTGCAGGGCACCTGAGGACCTGAGGCATTCTGGAGGGGACCTCGGCTCTTTGTCCCACCCAAGACCACCCCTAAGAGCTGCCAATTTGCCCCTAAGCATTTCTCTGACCTGCCCCTTCTCGGCGCTCCAGATGGTCCCTCAGCCGCATCCCTGTCAGCTCCTTTGGCCTCCAGCCTCCTGTCTCTTCCGCACTACAGCTAGAATGAGTCCCTGAATGCCCGTCTGCCCTTAGTGGGTCCCCAAGGCTTGCACCACGAAACCCAGGCTGTGACTTGGAATGGAACACTCAGCCTCCTACACCCCCCCCCCCCACTTTGCCTTTGGCAACCCAAGCTGCTGTAGTTCTAGTACAGAGCTGTCTCTCTGTCTGCTGTGCCTTTGCTTTAGGAACTGGTCATAACCCTGAAAGACCCAATCCTGAACCCCATAATCCCAAATGTTGAAATCCCGACGTTGAAATTAAGAACTTATGTCAGTAACTACAACAAAGACCAAATCCAAACTGCTAATGTGGCTGCTTTATAGGGAATGGTGTAATTAGTGTGTTAAATTATAAGGTATTAATATTTTGGAACCCTGCAACGATTTTATTTCTAAATTCAGGTACTACATACAGCCTTAAGTGAAAAAAAAAGTCATATTCTTTAAAATAAAAATGAAATACCAAAAGACCAAAATCCTAAAAGTATAATTCTGGAGAAAGTCTTTAAAAGATACTTTATTAGCCGGGTATAGTGGTTCATGCCTTTAATCCTAGCACTCTGGAAGACCGAGGTGGGTGGATCGCCTGAGCTCACGGGTTCAAGACCAGCCTGAGCAAGAGCAAGAACCCATCTCTAAAACTAGCTGGGTATAGTGGCAGCCCTTGTAGTCCCAGCTACTCAGGAGGCTGAAGCAAGAGGACCACTTGAGCCCAAGAGTTTAAGGTTGCTGTGAGCTATGATGCAATGGCACTCTGTTGAGGGTGACAAAGTGAGACTCTGTCTCAAAAAAAAAAAATAGATACTTTATTTGGGAAGCATATAAAAACATGGCAAAGCACTTTACAGTCCACTTTGCACAATAAAATAGACAATAATATATCTTTGCAAGTATAAACACTCAGGCCTGCTAATGAGAGTCACATGAGCATTAACAGTTACAAGCAGACAAACTGTATTCATAAAGAAATGGGTTAAAAAGGGAGAAGCATATACATGTGTCACTGTGGTTGGTAATGTGTGTGCCCAGCTTTACAACTGCAGCCATCTGAAACACTGTGGCAACCTATGTCTTTTGATGCTATCAATCAAAAACCACGATGAGTCATCACTGTGTATATAGCCACTCACCTGTTACCCTGGGTACAGTGTTGAGGCATCACAGCTCTCAGCAACCTCATACTCTTGGGCACAAGAATCCTCCTGCCTCAGCCTCCCAAGTAGCTGGGACTACAGGCACCTGGCTATTTTTTCTATTTTTTAGTAGAGACAGGGCTTTGCTCTTGCTCAGGCTGGTCTTGAACTCCTGAGCTCAGGCAATCCACCCATCTCAGCCTCTCAAGGAGCTGAGATCTTGAGAAGGTTTATCTTTCACAAAAGACGTTGTGCAAAAGGGACATCTCTTCATTTATTGAAGAAATTTCAGTGTTTTCTGCTGTCCAAGGCAGCAAAAGAATATTCTGTTGCAGCTCTCAGAGAGACACAAACTCACCTTTCGTGTTTGTTCTCTCCGGGCCTCAGCCAACAGGATGGTGTCCGCCAATGCTGAGAACATTGAAATCCTGAGATTAAAATCTCTAAAGCCTAAAATCCCGAGACCAGATCTCCCCCACGTGGTCCACTCAGACACACATATTTTTCTCCCCTGGAAACACTATCACAGACAAACTCAAAACGATGCTTTACTCTTTCTAGGTATTTCTTAATCCGGTCAAGTGGACATCTAAAATGAAACCCACAAGTCCACTCTCCATCAACTCGGCAGCCATGTACATCTCTTCAAATCATACTTAATTTCCAAAACAAGAAAAAGACAATAACAAGGTAATAGTTCCACCTAACATGATACAACTACCCTGTGATTGTGATTTGGGGGATTTTAGATTTTAGAGATTGTACTCTCCCAGGATTTCAGTGTTTGGGATTACGGCCTTCGGGGTTGCGTCCTTCCAGATTGGGGTCCAGACCTCCTTGCACCAGCCCTTCTGTCTGCGGGGTTGCTCCCTTCTTACCTCCTCGCCTTAGCTGGCGCCTCTACTCCTGCACTGAGACTAAGTGTCACCTAGGAAACTCTTCTCTAACTTCCCCACGAGCCGGGTGAGCTGCCCTCCTTGGTGCATTTCATGTTCTGTTCACTTGTCTGCCTTCACTTCTAGAATATTCTCCCTGAGGACAGAGATGGTGTCTTGCTAATTTTTTTAATCCCAAATACCCAGCATAATGCCTGCCACACAGTAGGTGCTCAGGATCGCTTAGGGTATGAATAAGTGAATGAGTGAATGAATAAATGCATGAGGAGATAGGAGGAGGAGTACAGTTTGAGCCAGGCTTGTCTTGCCTGCTTTTTGGGAAGTCTGTCTTCCTCTTCGGCAATTTCTTGTACCAGTCAGAAACGTAAACTCTGAGTATCTCAGTTCCGCTGCTCGGTAGCTATATGAGCCATTGTCTCTCAATCTCTGTTTTCTTAGACTAAAGCAGGGACCATAATCATGAAGTCATTGTTACTATTCAGTGACATGAGGTCTGTGAAGTGATTATAGAAGACAGTGCTTTTCTAACCCCTAATTGCTGGCCCATATCTCCCACCTGGACCAACTAGAAAAACCCTCATTGCTGTAACTTTCCTGAATGTCCAAGTCTCACGGTCAGATGATAGCAAAATGCCCTATTCCCCTGAGATTGGGCTTTTGGTGGAAAGTAGGGAGTCGAGGTCCACAAACTGGAGTCTGCTGGCATTGTTTGCTTGGAGCCCTTCCCTCTAGAACTCCTGATCACTTGGCTCCTTTGATTCCAGGGGCTAAGATCAGGTTAGCAGGTCCTCTGATATCTACCCTCCCAGAATTCTAACTGCAGTTCTCACTGTCACTGCTGATGGACCTTAGGATGTAGAGAGACCCTACGTGGGGTCTCTCATGTACATGAGGCCCTGACTCATTGAGATCACAGCCTCTCTCACTGTCTCCCCTCTAACCATTCTGCCTCTGGTCCATCCTTAAACTACTGTTCGGGTTCACTCTCCTCAGGGGTCATTATGAAGGCTCTGTGAGTGCTTGTGAAGCATTTAGCATGATGTCTGGATCAAAATCATAGTACGTGTTCAATAAATGGCCCCTGTTGTCAGATCTTGTATCGTTCCCCTGCTTAGAAGCTTTCACTCATCTGCCACTGTTTACAGAAGCAACTCCAAATTCCCAAGCACAGCATTCAAGGCCCTTGAGGATCATAACTCCACCACCCTGAACTTTTCCAGCTCTGTCCTTATCTTACATCCTTCTCACTGGGAATGCCTTTTCCCTACTTTGCCTGTTGAAACCTGCCCATGGAGGCCCAGGGCAGACACCATTTCCATGAAGCATTTCCTGATGCACTTCGGTTCCCATAGGGTTTAATTTAGATTTCCACTTACCCCCTTTGGCCCATGTTGGTGTTAGTTAAGTCTGTTATTGGACTTCTTACCTCCCTCCAAACAGAGGACATACCCAAAGCCCAAATAAATGTTGCCGAATTGCTGAATACAGACATGCTGGTAATCAGCAATAGAAAATACGTGGGTACGGCAGACCACGCCTGCAAAGTAGGGCTGCAAGGAAGGCTGCTGGGGCAGGACTGCAGACAGCGTGTGAGGGCAATGTGCCAAAGAGAAGCTTATCAGGGTCAAGGCAACTACCAGAGATGCCTGGTAGTCAGTAGTCTTGGGAAGATGTCTGCTCAGACTTTATTTGGATGGAGACTGATCTAAGATTAACTGGCTCCAGCCCTTTATGGGCTGTGCTGCCTCAGGGTTATAAGAAAATAGAGGAAGTTTATACCTAGGCTTGCCTCCTTCTCTCACATGCAGTTAATTTTTTGAGCTGATTGCAGGTTCTAATGGAGGTTCTCTGCATTGTCCAAGTCAAGTGAAAAAGAGGGTCAGAGAGAGGGAATACCCTATCTGTGCACCCGTGAACTCAGTGTGGAAAGGAATATTAATAAAGATAACATTAATAATGGCAACAGATGGAAACACACCAACTACAGGCAGTCCCCAAGTTACAAACGCTGACTGATGTACAACTCGCATTCACAAACAGGGGTTATTACAAGTAGTAGGTAAATGTACCTGTTCCGACTTACATGCAAATGCGACTTAAGAACAAACCCACAGAACCCTGTCTTGTTCATGATCCAGGGACAGCCGGTACTTTAAATCCATGATTTTATTAACACATAAAAAGCACATTTAAAAATATTAGTCACCTCTGAAAGATGCTAGAGAATCAATTCATTATTGAAAACTGGGAAATAAAGGGAAAGAAGCAACAATGTATTCTGTATTTCCCATCTGTGCAGCACTCAGGTTAACTAACATTAACGTTAACTAACATTGACGATGGACCGGAGGCAAACTGGTTAGAGGGGAGACAGTGGGAGAGGCTACGATCTCCAAAAGTTAAGGCCTTCTCTCTACATCCTAAGGTCCACCAGCAATGACAGTGAGAACTGCAGTTAGGACTCTGAGAGTGTAGATATTAGAGGAACTTGTGGGACCGGAATCAAAGGAGTCAATTGATTAGGAGATCTAGAAGGAAGGGCTCCAAGCAAACAATGGTTGACAATAGAAAGTTTATTATACAAGTGTCCCAAAAAATAAGCAGAAAAGGAATGATAGAATTAGAAAAAACGATTTACCATCACTAATGAATTAATAAATTTAGGCCATGATTATTAATTACTGCTAATATTAATAAAAAGAGAACCAGCTTGAGCCTCCAGATAGAAGTACATACTACTGCCTATGAATCAGACTTGGCAAAAACACAAATCTCAACCTGGTCAAGCTTCTAGATTTGCTTGCTGATTTATGGAAGAAGCAAAATAACCACAGTGGGGCTTAATTTTAAAAACATGACTGTGAGAAACTCAGTAGAAAACACGATTTGGTTTCTACAAATAAATACATAAAAATAAATGCAAAGATGGAGAAAGATCCAAAGAGATGCAAGGCACATATCAATCTATGTATAGAGTTTATTTGAAAGCATATCATTTAGACCCAAATACTAAATTATCTATGGATATAATGCTATGATGACTTGGATGTATTTCCAAGCAACACAAGAAGTGGGGAGAGAAGAAAGTCGAAAGTATAAATGAAACAAAACTAGCCATGAGATGGATCACCATTGAAGCTGGGAGCTGGGCACCTGGGGGTTCATTGTACTATATAAGACTTTTGTGTGGGTTCCAAATGTTTCAAAATTAAATGTGAAAAACAAAGTACAAACAACATTTTCTTTATATGACAGTGCAAATATTCACAGCAAAGTGGAATAGCGTACTGCAGTCCCAAAGTCCCAATTTTCATGCCTCTCAAAGGAAATGTTCCTAACATCAAAGCTAAACATTCACACCTGTTGTGTAATGTCCTAATTACTAAATATTTTGTGACATTTTAGTGTTCTGTATCTGGACCATGCCTTTGTAAAACTTCTTGTCTTTCAAAACAGATCCCAGCTTTCTTCCTGAGCCCCACTAACTTCTTGTTCCCATTTGGACTGGATGCTTCATATTATAATTTTGATATTTTTATGAAGCTTTGTACCTTTCCTAGTGTTTTTCTAATTGCTTTAGCATACTCTCAAGTTTATCTTTCCCCAGACTTCAAATATATAGACTCCCCTTTCATAATCAGGGACCTCCATCCTGATACCTTCTATTTTTCCTGCTCCAAACTAGACAATTTTCTTTCTAAGTGAGCTGCATCATTGTCATCTTGGGACTTTGCTTCTTTGCTCTCTTAAATAAGATCCATTCCTTTGTGGATTTCATATTATCTTGGTTTTGTTGCTATTGTTTTAAGCCTTCATTCCCCCCCGCCCAGTATGATTAAAGTAATTTACTAATAAAGGGTACATGAAAGGCAAACTTCCTAAAGTTTTACATGTTAAAAAAAAGTTTCCTTTTGTCTTCACTTGATTGATAACTTGGCTGGGTATAAAATTCAAATTTCAAGCCTTTGAGGGTGATACTTTATTTTCTTTCATATATGTTGCTAATACCATTACAAATAATATTCTTTTATAGCACACTGTTTCTTCTCCCTGAAAACTCTTAGAATTTTTTCTATACTTTTGAAGATCTAAAACTACCACTAGAGTCCATTATCCTAAGTGAAGTAACTAAGAAACAAAAAACAAATACCGCATGTTCTCACTAATAAGCGAGAGCTAAGCTATGGGTACACAAGGGCATAAAATAGACACTGGGAACTCAGAAGGGGGAACCATGGTGAAGTGGGGTGAGGGAAGAAAAATTACCCATTAGGTACAAGGTATACTGTTCAGTTGATGGGAGCACTAAAAGCCCAGACACCACCACTGTATAAGTCAGCCATGTAAACAAAACCACTTATACTCCTAAATCTATTAAAATAGAAAATCTTTTAAAACCCATAGTCTCCTTTAAAATGCAAAAAAAAGGAGTTTAATAATATACATACATGTAGGTATTTCTATATTCATCTTGCTTAGCACTTAGTAACATAATAACAATTAAATAAAATTTACTGAGCCCTTATATGCATCATTATACATCAGGCATTGATCAAAGTACCTTGTATTTATTATCATACACACCAACACTGTGAGGTGAGAAGAATTATTTCCCCCATTTTCCGCATGAGAAAATGGAAGCAGCCTTTATAACAATGCCCTTTTAACTTAAATAACTGAAATAATTCCTTTTATCTGTGGAAAATTTTATTGTATGACTTCTTTGCAATTTTCCCCATCCATTTACTTTATTTTCTTTGTGTAGAATTACTGTTTTTTGATGTCCTGACATGAATCTCCAAATCATTTATCTTTTCTCTTATAGTTTCCATATTTTTGTTCAATCTTATGAAAAATATCCATCTTTATTTTCTAGCTCTTCTAATGTTTTCTGCATGAATTACATTGTCTTACTTGAAAAAGGTTTGTTGATCTCTGATTTTCCTATTCCTTACCTTGTCTTGTTCCTTTAATGACTATAACACTTTTATTAATATAATCTCCTGAGGATACTACTCAGTGTTATTTTAACAGTTATCTATTTCCTGAATTATCTTCCCTAATTTCAATATCAGATTTACTTATCTTGGGGGTGATGTCAGCAAGATAGCAGAAGACTTTCCAGTGCTCGTCTCCTCACAAAAACATCAACTGAACAATTATTTATGCACAAAAATAATTTCTTAAGACCTAAGAAATCTGAGTATAGCCCCTTATAGAAATGAGACACCTTGAAGAGGGTAGGAAAGACTCTGCGATATGTATTATCAGAATGGCTGTGACATTTTATATACTCACCAGCAGTACATGAGAGTTTCAGATGTTCAACATCCTTATCAGCAGTTAGTATTATAAGTTTTCTCATTTTTTTCTTTAGTTTATTCTCACAGTAGTACAGCAATATCTCATCATGGATGTAGTTTGCATTTCCTTAATAACCAATAATACTGAACATCTTTGCATGTGCTATTTGCCATTCATCTCTCTTCTTTGGTGAAGTGGCTGTTCAAATTTTTGCCCATTTTTTTTAAATTGGTTTGTGTGTTGTATTATTGTTTGAGAACTCTTTACATTTTGTAGATTCAGTCTAGGCACCAATTTAAACAATTTCTTTCAGAGGTCCCTTGAAGAAGATACTATTATTATAACCAGTTTACAGATGATGAAATCAAAGAACAGGAAAGTTAAACAACCTATTCAAAGTTTCAGTGGCAGTGATACCGGAATTTCAGGCTCTTGGTCTCGGCGATTCGAAGAAGGAATCGATGGACCACAATAGTGGTGGTAAGTTAGGATTTATTTATAGGAAAGAATTATAAGTAGAGGAGGATTTGTTTATAGGAAAGAATTATAA